>JAUYWI010073831.1:0-10783 GCA_034780595.1 Parotoplana pacifica | reverse complement strand
ACCCCCCACCCCCAAAGATACATCAAATAATATAAATTCCATGGAATTTATTTTGGGAAAGCTGATCATCATTTGGGCCTTTTTGGCCAATCTTATGATATTATAGGGAAGGATAAAATGTGAAAATTTGATCCAGCTTTATCTGTAGAGAAAACGTAATTATTTACGAAACATGATGAGATATTACAATTAAAATCAGGAAAACAAATTTTCTTGAGTAGGTTTGTGTATGTTTATGTTACGTTTGTTGTAGATTTATGTAAGTTTGTGTAGTTTATGTAAGTTTGATTGTAGCAGCTCTAGGTGGGGCTTATGTAACTCTCTAAAGTGTATTAAGGCATCTTTCTAGTTTTAGTAGAACACGGATGACGCAATGGCTTTTGCATTGAAAAGATTAAAGCACGGTTTAAAAATAATGAAACCTTATCACAAATAACACTTTTACTGTGGAAATAAACATCTAGGAATGTATTTATTTCGATCAAAACCAACAAAGTAGGCAGAATTTTACAAATTTAATTCTTATCAAGCTAAAATAAGATAAAAAACAGAAATTAGTTCAAATTACAAATTTTATTTGTTTCTTATTATATTTTGGCCGGATGACGAATTATTAAATTCCAAAGTATGCCTATTTTACTTGTTTTCTTCTAATTTTGTATTTATCACAAGTTTGTCCACTTTTGCTTTTATTTTATGGAGGTTGATGCTTTAAGAAATCTATGTAGGTATTTCTTCTAAAGAAGAAATGAAATCGCCAAATTTGAGGCATCCTATACTTCTGTGATAACTATGTAGTTCATGATTGTATTACTCGACAATTAAACGGGTGATAGTAGCTTAGATGAAGTGCACTGTTGCATCAGAAATACGTAAGAGCAAAGTGTGTTTTAATAAATCTATGTGTATGTCATTCATGTCAAATAAAGGTTTTTTTTTACACACACCCCTAAGGTATTTGCAAAATTACTCGAAACCGATACAACCGATTTATTTGAGATTTGGAATCTGACTACAATATTCTCTTGTAAATGCTTTGACATCAACACATTTTTGTGACCCCCTCCCTCAAGGACGCGTGTCGGCCCTCTAAAAATGAAATTGGTCCCAAAATGTCAAAATGTACTTTTTTATGAAGAAAAAATTAATTCGGAAGTGAAATGGTAATAACTTTGATAAATAAACTATAAACACTCTATTTTCGAAAATATTGAGGGGGTCACAAAAATTTGTTGATGTCAAGGCATTTGCAAGAGAATATTGTAGTCAGATTTTCATTTTTCGAATTACACAAGAATCCACATCTTGTGGAATCCCACCTTCTCCATATCTTCACGAATGCTGTCGTCTTCCCATTTCGTCTTGGGTCTTCCACGCCTCCTCTTCCCCAACCTCATCTTTCTGACTCTTCTACCCACATAGTCAACCGCTCTCCTCACCACATGTCCTAACCACCGGAGCCTCACCACCCTCAGTTTTCCTTTCAATTCTCCAGGGCAATAGTCATCCTCTCCCTCATCTTTTTGATTTTTTACTTTGTCCAAGTCTTGTGAGTCCAAAAGACCACCTCAGCATTTTCATCTCTGCCACCTGCATCGGTTCTTCCTGCTCGTTTGTAGCAGTCACAGTCTCCATCCCATACACCATTGTCTTATAGAGTTTACCTGTCACCTTGTCTGGTACTTTTCTGTCACATATAACACCAGTTATCCTTTTCCATGCATCCCATCCTGCTCAGCTCTACCTGAGAAAATTGGTACACCCTTGTTAGAATAAATCTTACTACCCGGGGTGGTAAGAAAGAAGTTATCAGTAAATGAAAACAAATTAAGTAACCATTACTGTCTAATTTAAAAACTATACAATGTCCATTTCGATAAATCTCAGACATCAACTCGACTAGATTTCAGTGAAGCGGCTGTATCCACCCACTGTCAAAATCACATAGTTAAAATCCGATACAGAACGTAGATAGCAATTAGGGTTGTTCTTGTGCATAAAACACAACTAAATCAATGACAATGTCAACTTTACAAGGAAATTAACATCAAAGTAGACGAAACAGACGTAATTCTGCCAAATGACGCTTTCAACTCTTTTACTTCTTCTCATTTCCAATAAAAAACAAAAAACATTTTTTCAAAGATAGCAAAAAGAATTGAAATTTTATGAAAATAATAAATGCACGCGCATACTTAGACATCTACCTGGCGCAATCGACATCGAAGTAGGCACTATTGAAAATCACTCGATTTCTTTGTACGCCAACTTAAAAACATAGATTACTAACTAGCCCATTACTGGTCAATTTTTCTTGATTTTCGAGCAATCACTTCATTAAAAATCTTTTAATTAGGTTTTTAAAAGCTTGAAATGTCTTCTTTTTACATGACGAACATTTGTCAAATAATAACTTTAAAATCGGTTTTAAAAAATCATTTACAAACCTATTTAGCAGCCATTTTTAAAATTTTCAATTATTTTTGTTGAGTAGAGTATAATGTAATGTATGCTATATTATTTCTTCTAATTTCAACATCGTTTCTCCAAACTATCAACAATTACATTGGAGAGCAGATTTCTCGTCAGATTTTCACTGTTGGTGTATCTAAGCCAATTTTAGGGTGTGTCCATTCATGGGGAGAGAAAGATTGACGTAAATAATTACAGAACTAATCTTTCCAAATAGCATCATTGATTTGTTAGGTATTTTATTAAATATAAAAATGTATTTAAAAAAAACGATTAACAAACTCATAAAAATGACACACAAAAAATAATAAGCGAACAAACGCCCGAAGCATTTTTTGTTAATTATGTTCTTATTATTTAGTTACTCGTTGTTTAAGTTATAGTTAAAGATAGGCACACTAAAATGGGCGTGGTCGATTAATAAAACGAGAAAGACGAAAACCAAGCTTACTTTTATCTAGCCTAAAATGTTCGGAGAACAATAATATATATTAAAAAAAGTATTTAATTCGAAATAAAAGATGTTCTCTCTTACCTAACTATGTATCTGACAAGAAAATTGAAAACCATGGGTTTAATAATATCCAACATATGTGGAACAATAATTAGTTTACTTTGAGAAACAACAACATTCTTAGTTGTACCTAATATGATTTCTAAATAGCTCCTTTGCTGGCAAGTAATTAGTAAAAGCATTGAATAAATCCACAAATATAACCAAAATAACAACGAATTTCCCCTGCAATGTGCAATTTGCTTCAACTTTGAATTCCTATACCACCCACACAACAAGCAAAGACAATTTAAAATAAATGAATTTTGCCTCCAGAACAATTTTGTTGGCCCATTTTTGACTATAGGCATAAATTGAACTTAACAATATATGTGTAGGTACATTAGCTAGTGAAACCGTTTATAAATGAAACACTTTGTAAGAACTATGTTTCAGATACAAGCAACTTATCAATACCCACATACACAGATGGTTTGGATCCCGCTCTCTTCGGACATAAAAACCCGGAAATCCAGTAAAAATCATATTAATTGACATCCTTGAGTATGTATTGTTCATTTTGAGTTTGATTTTCTAGGAGTGATGTGGCGAAAATTAGGAAAAATCATCGTCATAGCTGTCAAGTTTCAAAAGGTCCACTTTTTTTTGTAGTTAAATTATAAATTTTAAAGTGTTCTAATGTAGCTTTTCCATGTGTGCTTCTACGATGCTATGATTCCTGTTTTGAAAGCAACGCTACTATTAATATTATACACAAAATATATTTTATTGATATTCACATACATTGTTGGCATAGTGCTACCGATCCTGATGAAAAAGAAACCCAATTTATTAGTTTTATTCTTGATAAGCATTATTCCATTTCTTTTAATATAATTACATTAATTGACAAAAGATTGAAACGATATTCCTACAAAGCGCAGTATCTCCAGATAGAACAGGCAGCATGATACAACGGTTATGCTGTCTGCCATAACCAGAGATTAACATTATTACCCATGGAGTAAAGCACTCGAATCACAGTCACTTAGAATAATTAGTGTCGATAAAATCAGTTTGCTTATTTGTTTTAGAAACTAATTAAATTAATTGCATTATATTATATGTAGTTTTTTTTTGTTATCTTTAATCAGACTTACTCTATAATATCGTCCCATTGGCGGTGAGGGCGGATTATTTTCAGCTTCACTGTCTGTTACAGGTCGCTCTTCTTCCAAATCTGAAGGCTAAAATAGAATTCAACAAAGATTAAATTGTAGATCAATTAGCAATAGTTTTCATCGTAATTTAAATTTGCATAAAGAATTTCAACTAACATTATCAATTTTAAAAATCTGCTACTAACAGTAGTAGATATAATAATAATTAGAAAATTTGATCTACAGTTTTATTCATTTGACATGAAAAATGTTGTGTGTATAAAAAGATACATAGAAGATGCATAGAACCCAAAATAAAAACGAACCTAAATTATATCCAACTAGTCAGTTAAACAGAATCCTAGTGAAAAAAAATCATCAGTAGATATTACGAGTATATTATACTGTAGGTAGGATATTACAAAAGTATAAATGATATCAAATACATAATATTGAATGTACATGGCACAATTTTTGACAATAGAAAGGACACTAAATAAGAACAACTTTTAGTTAGTTCCAGAAATACATACGTTGTCAGATTTTACAAAATAGAAATCGAGTAATAATATAAAGATCAGAATTGACTCAAATTAATTTCATGCAGGTGCGACAATATCTGTGGTAGATAGCAGTAGTCCACTGAATTCTGACATCATTTCAAAAAGTTCGTATCAATAACACTCACAGGGTTATTTGTCTCTAGCGCAAATATTTTCCCACATACACGTTGAAATTGAGCTTTTTTAGCGTGGGAAATAAATAATGTGGGCACAGCTTTCTTTATTCAATAATTTATAGAGTTGTTTTGTTAGTCTTTTTTAACTCTGTTTAAGTTATAAATTTGAAAATGAAATTTTTCTTTGTGAAGCCCGTAGCCAAAAAGAGTGATAAAAATAGGCCAACTCGTAGTAATACCATAGAGAAAAATATACAGACCTCTGACTCAGCCTATTTCGCGCATAGAAATCGTAGATAAAATTTCAATTAATAGGCATCCAATAATGTAAAGTAATGGAAGTTGGGGGGAGATACATTTTTAGATCTAAATTTCTTTTAGAAGTTTTATTTTTGTATCAAACTTCAGAATTGATGATAAGATATTAGAGCAATCTAAACACGAGAAATTACTGAGTCGAAGCTCTAGCTCTTTCCTCTATGAGTAATACATACTCAATTGTATATTATTATGGGTAACCGCGGTTTTGTATAAAAGTTAGACACAACGGGTATGATTCCAAAAATTGTGTGATACTTAAACATATAGAAAACGTGTTACTTTCAGTGGCTATTCAATAAACATTTGAAAACGCTCATGCGAAAAAAACAATAATAAATAAGAATACAATAGAAATATCAACATAAAATTGAATGTGGCTATCGATAAATCGATATTATTGATCAATAGTTCCCATATCCAAAGCTGAATCCAATTGAACATGTGCAAGTAACACACGGAGAAGGCATCACAACTGACTCCGGGATACAGCGATTGGTTATTACGTAGTTAGTTGAAAATATGCATAAATATTGAAATTAAAATATTGAAAAGGAACACATACTGTACATACAGGGGGGGGGGGGTGGGGGTGGGTACAACATCGACAAAAGCCAAATCGAGTTTCCACCAAATTTGTGAAACATAGTATTGCCATGACAACCAATTTCGTGAAAAGCAACATTCAGTAAATAATGAATTTAAGTATAGTTACTTCACAAATTATTATCCAGTAATATAGGATAACCTTCGAGTGGACCACCAACCAATTAATTAAAAGCAAACATACCATTTGAAAGCTGTATATATATATATATGTACATAGATATACAAGGAACGAACGATTTGATAAATAGAATTAATTGTACTATTACTACCGATATAGATAAATAGCTGACTATAAGCTCCAATATTTTGCTGCATTATGATATTTAGAGGATGTATGAACAAAGTTGAGATATGTATGTATGTATTTTATCTCAAAACCTTTGAGATAGATATTCTATAGGTCTCTATTTTACAAATAATAAGTATCTAGATATTTATCTCAGTTCTTTAACAGACATATCACCGTTATTCAAGGGCCCCGATATATATTATAAGTACAAACACAAAGGCGATCTAAAACAAGTTCTGTAATTGATCCATAAATATTGTTCAAGACAAGTTGACAACAATTAATTGAGTACCGACCATATTCTATTTCAAATTGTTCATTTTCTGCCAATATTTTTGCTTTAGGTGCATAAATAAGAACATTAAACAAAGATATTCAGTTGAACAGCTTGAAGGCACACGTTGTTCATCAAAACATTAACCCAATAAGAAGTCACAGCGATATTCATACATTTTTACCCAAAGTTACACGATCATCAGTCACATAACCTATAGGCAGTATACAATGACATTTTCCCCAAATAGATACAATCCAATGAAACTTCAAACAAACAAAAAAAGTCTTGTAGATATTCGAGATATTCGCATTTGTTTTTGTCTTCTCCAACTGCTGGGTCAGGGTGTGAATTCTGGGTTTAAGAATCGCAAACATTTTTCTATTATATTTAATATTATGAAAGGTTGCCCATCGTCAAAACTAGTTCCAAGACGCAGATTGGTACATAGAAATAAACAACTATTATTCTTGGTAGTTGACTTATCAGTTTTATGTACAGTGCCAACAAAAAGGGAGTTCGTTACTTGAATAAAATTAAAACTTACTTTATTTGTTTTAAAACAGAATCAATTACGGAACTGGTGGTGTGATAACAATATAAGCCAACAAACATACACAAATAATCCTTTGCACATCAAATGAACCGTTTAACATGAATCACATGACTCGCAATACATAGAAGGAACTTTTATTGATTTTATTTGCGAAGAAATTCATCGGAAGCCCAGAGAAATGTTTAATCATGATCTTGCGCCATAAAAGTGTGACAGTTTAATTGCTTACCTAGTATTTATAGGCTAGAACAGAAATAGACAGACTTTCTGAAGTTGCACAGGACTTGCGTTTAAAGTTCAGGTCACCTTAAATGGCACATCCTATGTTCAATTCCTATTTCTTAAAAACTACAATTTTAAAATTCATCCAAATTATGTGTTAAGAGGAATAATAAAAAAAACAAGTATACTTTGATAATAATATACTACTTATTCATATTACTCGTAAATGATAGCCCAGGACAGCTGTTTAGGCCTTGTTGGGCCTTATCAGCTAGGCACAATCATTGTCTGAGCAATATAAAATGTTCGTATATTTCATATCAAATTGCTAATTTGCATAAGAGGAGAAAAAGTAGAAGAAATTCAGAAGAAAATAATTGGAAGCCTGTTTTTTATTAAAAGCCACTCACGCTGTCAGACCAGGTCCTGGCCAATTAATGTGTTAAGAGTAATAATAAAACTGTATACTTTAATCCAATTGGCCTATAATTTACGGCTTTGTCTTCTGTTGGTGATATAGATATTTGACAAAAATGGCGCGGTCCTTCCATCACGGAAAATGAGTTTTCATAAAAACAAGTTGTTATTTTTGTCAAAATTATATATTTTTATGTATATTACTTGTAAGTAGTATAGAATTTTATCAATTTTTTTAAAATAAAAATAATAAAGACTATTTTTTGGAAAACCCATTTTGCTGAACGTAGAATAATGCTTGTTTTTTTTTAAATTACTTCTGGCATCAACAGAAGGCAATATGATGATCAACGATTTTTTAAGAGATAGGAATTTAACACAGGCCTGAACTTTAAACGCCGAACCTCTGCAACTTAAGACGTCCCTTTGTGTTCTAATCGATACATGTACTACACAAAAACTGTCAAACCGTTGGGGCTCATGACGGAGCTCCCTTTCTAAAACATGGTTGACAAAAGAAAAATATCAATGAATGCGCGGGGTGTAAGTTGTGAGAGTAAAAAGAAAGTTCACCTGTCATTTAAATCTCTGAGAAGGGGAGGGACAACTTACCAACACTACAATTACACAATCCTAGAAATAAAATAATACAACACAATCAATCACTTCAAATAATATCAAAAAACCGTTTAGAAAATAATTTATTTAGAACGGACTTGTTTGGGGATAAAAGCAAGTCAGACGGACTTGGCTTTCTGTAAAACTAGATTTATGTACACATTTCAGTTGTTTAATTTAATAAAAAAAACATTCCAAAATATATTATGAAATCAATCTGTTTGTAGTAAACAAAATCTATGCTATAGAAATGTAGCAATATTTTGAAAATCTAAAAATAGCAGATTTCTATTAATATCTAGCACAAGAAAATCAATTTTATTTTAAACAACATTATTGCGTTAACAATTGTTTTTATTTGGGGGGTATAATCACCCTTTAATAGATCTTTTATAATTTCGGCAATTATAACTCGGTAATAGATGGCTGAATAATTTGGGCAATTATCCCCTTAAATAGATCATTGATAATTTCGGCAGCTATTCACGAATGTTAAATAGCCACAAAAAATATAATTTCTGTATCAAATTTAGTTTCGATACAAAGAAGGTTCGACTAAAACAAAATTGTCGATCATTCTGCATTCCATTAGCTGGATTTTTAAGCAATAGATCATTTTGTAAGTGATAAATAGACAGCATTTTAATCTCGATTTCATTTAGTTCGGGAGCCCTTGAGCTTCACCCAACGGGAACGAGGTTTCCAATAGTGACCCATTTTAATGGTTGGTTATTAAATTCAGGATAATGACACTGGACGTCTGCCCTTGTCTCACCATTGCATAAGACAACAAGAGGACCTTAAATGGTCTTTCCTATGTTAAACTTCTATCAATTTTTCCTCGTTTATCAAATTGGCTTCAAATATATGGAACTGAATTCTGTTGATGTTACATTTAATTTTAAAAAATGGCCAAGTCCAATGTTCACTGGAAATAAGTTTTCTTGAACACATTTTGTTAGTTTTTTTAAGGTTATGTATATTACTGGCAAGTAGTACTGTGTTTAATCTTAAATTTAATAAAAATAACATAAATAATTTTTACAAAACCTATTTCCCATCAACATAGGACCTTGCCAATGTGTTTAATTGCTTGAAGCCAATTGGATGAACGAGAAAAAAATATTGATAGAACTTTAACTTAGGAAAGACCATTAGCCACGACAGACGTCCAGTTTCATTATACTGAATTTAACCATCAGGATAGGGCACTGTTTTTCATTAACCATTGCTTATCTAGTATAGACAGGCTAACCCAAACATTTGTAACAAAAGATCACTATTGCTATTTTATGATCATGGTGTTATTATTAATTTTTCTAATTAGCTAAGGGTAGAAATTCATTTCTTTCCCTCTTAAATCATTAATTGTCGGCCTTAAAAGCAGCCGGACATATATTAATATTATGATTAGTAAGAATAATGCATATATCAATCAAACCAAAAAAAAAACTTTCTGCATGTTATTTTCTAATCTAATACTTTCGAAAACAAATACACCATTTTAATGAAAGATTAGGATTCCATTCTTCTTTTACTTGGTTAATCTAACAACCCTCAATAACATCTGATTTATAATGACAATGGTAGGGGCATAGGTACAGGCAAATAAAAGTTCTAGGAAAAAACATTAAAAAGCAGGTAACACTTTTCAGCCACCCAAAAATTTAAAAAAAGGAATAATTTAATTTTAAAAAACTTACACAAGTTGACTCAACAATGCTCTGAATAAGAAGCTGCACAGGGGAGTTGGCATTTCGGATAATTTCCACAGATTCATCGTGATTTTTTGATCGAAGGTTAACTCCATTTACCTTTAAAAAGAAAAAAATAGAGTCAAGTGAAAAAACTAGAAAATACACCTATTATAGCACAGAATACACCTATTATACCATAGAATACACCTATTATACCATCGAATACTAGAAAATACACCTATTATACCATCGAATACTAGTAAACACACCTATTATACCATAAAACTAGAAAATACACCTATTATACCATAAAAACTAGAAAATACACCTATTATACCATAAAAAATAGAAAATACACCTATTATACCATAAAACTAGAAAATACACCTATTATACCATAAAAACTAGAAAATACACCTAGTATACCATAAAAAATAGAAAATACACCTATTATACCATAAAAAATAGAAAATACATCTATTATACCATAAAAAATAGAAAATACACCTATTATACAATAAAAAATAGAAAATACACCTATTATACCATAAAAAATAGAAAATACACCTATTATACCATAAAAAATAGAAAATACACCTATTATACCATAAAATAGTAGATAATAAATACAAAGTTATACAGCGTGGCCCAAAAGTAGTCGGCCAAAGTCGCAAATAAACTGCACATTTGTTTGCATACAAATTGTAAGTATCTCGTTTATGGATTAAGCAAATAACTCAGCGATATTTCAATTCGTGGAATAATAAATGCACGCCTCTGATTGGCTAATTGGAACCTCCAACGAAACGTAAGAATTGTAGCTTCAATTATGTGACTGAAATTATTATCCTTTGGTTGACGTTGGAAGGTCGATGGGGACCAATCGAGTGGCCCGCGCTCCCCCCTGGCTTGCGTCTATTGGACTTCTTCCTATGGCCGTGGTGTCATGAAAAACAAGTTGTTCAGCCACGGGAAACCA
>JAUYWI010073820.1:0-14003 GCA_034780595.1 Parotoplana pacifica | reverse complement strand
TAGTAGTATTAAGAGATTTAGAGGGCAGCAATATATTAAATTAGTCGGGCGCTACGCGCCCTCCAATTTAATATATTGCTGCCCTCTAAATCTCTTAATAATAGTATATTGTTGGTTAGCATTTAATGAAAAGTTAATGTTTGAAATTATCAAACTCTCTCTAAAGATTCCCTTGTCTGACTATGTCTATAATAATGATTGCAATGGAGCGGGCAACTTTTAATTTGTTCACATTTACATATCGTGTGAATAAAATTTGTATTGTATTGTAAGTGATATGATTGGTTGTTGAGAATATCCAATGATGGTCAACCTCAGTTTACATAACAGCCTAGCTTGTTAATTACAGATGGCAAATTTACAAAAAATGCGAATTGCTTCAGCTGAGCACGTGTTTATTTGTTACTTGATTGAAGAGACCTTATTACTTGTAACTTCGTTTTTTATTCGTATTACTTATTTTTGATGTGGATTTATTATTCCGAATACATATAGAGGACGACTAGAGACTTTTCACATGCTGTTGTCGTAATCATTTGCTACTGCTGAGAAGCCAACAATTCATACCTATTGTTGTTGTTGTTGTTGTTGCAATTCTTCATTTGTTTGCCTTGTACTTTTATCAACCAACTTTGATTTTTGAAGTATTCGGGGAAACTCTCCGTTTGTGCAACTAATAATTATGACAAAATCTCGTTTAAACCAAACCATTTACCACCAGTTGCTTCTGATATTCAGTTTTGGAATTGTATGCAATAAGGCCAGCAGTAAGTCAGTTTTTAGTTTTATGATATTCCCAGTTTAATTAACTGTTGATTTTAAATAGCAAGTTTGGTTTAAAATAAAAGACCCTGGGATAAATCTGGGCATTTTTCCATTGCGAGGTCCACTTATAAGTTTGAATTTTACAGAGCCCGAATTTGTTCAACACCGTAGGCTTAGCCACACAGCAGATGTGTTGTTTAAAAAAACGATTTTTTTAAAATATTGTTGAAAATAAAAAAAATAAAAAAATCTTTAGGGTCAGTTTTTTCTTGAATAAGTTATTTTAATGATAAATTGGTGTAATAAAATAACTTATTCTCAAGAAAAAACTGACCCTACGGATTTAAAAAACAATTCCTCCCTGTGGCTAAGTACGGCGTTTTTTTCAAAGACCATTTTCTCATTATAAAATAGTAATCATTGCAACTTTTAATAAGCGTATTAAATCAGATTTTTTAGAGGCTTGAATACAAAACTACTACAAAACATGATTGGAAATAAGAATTTTTTTGTAACATAGAGTGTTCAGTAATTTACTTTTTTGCCTCTCTGGTCTGCGCATTAATTTCATGGTTTTTGTCTATAACTTTTGAAGCATGACGTAGTCATAGCATAGATGAAGTGATTATTGGTGATTTCATTTAGTTTCTTATATAAAATAATCATCATTTTTTACCATGTTTGTAAGCCAAAAGTAAGGTGGTATTCGAAGCAATGCTTAATAGTTTATTAAATAAGATAGTGCTCAATACCTTGAGTGTATAATAACCATAAAAATCGATAATTATGTGCCAGGATTGTCATCGTATTTTTTGGTCTAGTCACTTATTAGCCTGCCCAGAAGACAGCTCAATCTCTCGCTTCGTCTTCTCCTAGTATAAGCGGATAAACTATTAAATGTAAAATCATTATCATCTTATTATCGATACCTATACACTACCTCGTCTACACAGAGAAGAAGGCAGTCTGATTGTTGGCTATTGATGAAAGTGATACTCGTGGGAATCAACACATCTTTATTAACCTCATTTTGTTGAATGATTAAATAGCCGGGAATCTGTCCGGTTTAGTTAGGTTGACTGCTATAAATTCTCTATTTAAATAAAATCACCACCAAACTAATCCTAACCTCTGCTATTTTCCTAAAATTTAAAAACAAAAAATAGTTTCACACTTCAGAACTGTTATTTAATCCTTCAGATGAGTTGTATGATTATAAAGCTAAACCTCTGTGCCTTCCTATAAGACCAGAATGAAGACTGTCATCAAGGTTGTTGTAATCGTGTACGCATCATTAGCTTTGAGCGTTGAACTGAAAAAGATTATATTGGGTCGGTATGCCTCTAGTCGAATGACTCGCAATTTTAATCCTTTGTAATTATTGTTTCATTGTCAATCAATTGAGGCTATCTGGGGCTGTTTTGTCATTTTGTAAATATAATAAATGACACGGCTTTTAGATTGGAATAGTTAATTATGAAAGTTTTTTTATTGTGAACCACTTAGATTGAGCTAATTTATTAATTTTCTACGGTTTTCATTTTAAATATTTTTTACAGAAAGTATATGTAGCTGTCCAATTTTGTTCCTTTATTTTTTTTGGTTCTAGAAGCGTACGACTTTCATATTTTTAGTTAAAACTAGTTAGAAAGTACAATGATTTTGTCTATCTATTCTGAACTTAATAGTCAAGCTAGCGATAGTACCAACAAACATCGTAGAAATGATAAAATCCAAACTAAACGATGTGTGCAAAATATGGATTTAACCTAATAACACGTTTTTAAAGAAGAAAAAAACTATTGAATCATGTGCATCTTATTCTCTACACCCAAGCTGAAGAGCATGATAAGATAATTAGTCAAGCTTGGTGATTGAAATTACTTTATTTGGATCAGTAGAAATGGTTGCAATGGCCCTGGTAAATTCCCTTTGTGTTGGTAGTAGGTAATAGAAATTGTGGCTCATATTTTTATTGGAAACGGTAGGTGTTCATTAATAAACATAGCCTTTTTTAATAGAAGCCATCATTAATATGGATCAATATCATTATCTATGATCACCAGAAAAAAGCAAAAAGTAGCAATAATGTTGATTAGGTCATTGTAAACTTTATGGTTAGGTGCACAATTTGATAAATAGAAGTTGACATTTGCGTCTATCTGAATAGATCCTATCTATCACTTAACTATCTGTCTATTGTTTTCAAAAATCGGCTTGACATGTACCTACATTTATTACAATCATCTAAATAGAATGAGATCTAAAGTGATCTTTTGATCTTTCAGTGTTGTGACTTTAAAAATTACACTCTCTTTCTAGTCTAGAATATAATAGTTGCGGTGTTGACTATTATACATTTACGTACAGAATACAGCTCTTCTGGGTTGATGTGGGGAGGCAGCAAAATTGCTTGTCACTTTTGGTACTAATTTCTGTCTTTGAAGTCAACTGAACGCCTGTAACTATTACTTTTTATTTAGAAACCGTGTCTATATTGTACTATCTTGTTATATTGCAGTAATCTCGATCTGAATAATATTATATTGTGTGTGGTTGTTAAAAATGTAATGTATTGTGTATGGTAGTTAAAAATGTACTGAAGACATATATCAAGTATTTGAAACCATTTACTAACCGCCCAATCTCTCTCCTCTCTTCTTCCTCATGGTTAAGTTCTGGAGATCGATAATATGACAAAGATTAATTAATATCTCCTATGTATTTTGTTTGAGGTGTACCTATTTATATTTTCTGCTTCTTTTAAGTCATCCATCAATGAAATTGTTGTTTGGGTTTCTTTTTCTTGTTTATAGTAGTTGGTAGGCTGGTAGTAGATTATGTCTCATAATCATCATTTTGCACAGTTTAAATATAGATGAATATCATATGAAATAACGGTTCGATTCTCTCCTTCTGAATTTGCTACATTCGTTCTAGAAAATATTTACTCTATGGTTTTGTCATAAATAATCAACTTTGGAAACGGTAATCACATAGAAATGCAGATTCTCCTCAGATTAGTAAAAAAATAAAATTCTATACACAACTCGTGCATAGATATGGCTCTTCATAGCATTCATCTCGATGGCATTCGGCCTACGGGCTTGTGCATAGAAATGTTAATCTCGAAGAATGCACTATTAGTTTACATCTCATCAAAATGCATTTAATTGGGGAAATGATATAGATTAAAACCAAAGAGATTGCTTCAATTTATTGATTAAAACCATTAGAAACTAATGAATTTGTTCTCATAATATTTTTTGATAATAATTGAAAATTGTTATAATCTTCTACATCAATAAGTATTTTACTGAAATATCTAGCTATGAGATTATAATTGTTAATTTTTAGTGTTATTTTATATTTTTTTTTTGCCAAACTTTCGTACTTTTAGGCTTAAGAGTTTTTGCCTTTCAGGAAACAGGATCTAAAATCATTTTCCCCCACTCTTTAAGGATCATATTATTAATTTGGCTTTTAATATCCGAATGGAAGATGTTCGATGGAAATTTAATACGGAAATCAAGCAAAAGTGTTAAAATTTCACTTTCTTTTCTCTCTGACTACCTAACAAAAAGCCCACTAGTTATAACACGAACAAACAGTTGTACCTATATTTCTGGTTGCCTGATTATATTCAAAGTAATCTGAAACTACATTTTTGTTTTTAACATGTTTGTTCATTTTGTTTGGTGATGGGGTTCACTAATGATTAGTTAGTACCTATGTTGTGTAAGAGAGATTCCCGCAAAAAAAGCAATTTTTTGTTGTTGTTATTTGCCTCAGGCTTGTCTGATCTAAAAACACGTTTGCTTGATGATAAAAACAAAGGACGTAAGCTTGGCATTTAGCAAGTGAAATAAAGACTTGTCTTTTGGTTGGGAATAAAAGAGAAGAAGTCAGATCGCGCTCTTTTTTCTTGATATTTATTCTATTGTGTTGTATTGAAGCTTAATAGCAAGATGGTACTCTTGGAAGAAACAGTTAGAATGTTTCTTCCAGAAAATGATATCATATAGACAACTGTTTTATAATTACATCGAAGAAATCGATTGACTTGGTTTTTTAATAAAATGTTTATTCCTTATAGTTAGTCAGGAGGGGTAGGAATTCAAATGTTGTAAGATTGTTAGAAAATAAATATTTACGTGATCATTTTCGGTTATTATTACATAACAACATCGCTATTGGCACCGTTTGAAGACCCTTTGTGGGTTAAGGCTCTTTGCCAGAATGTCTCCTTATAGATCTGAAGAACCTCCTATCCAAAACTAAGAGAGGCATCTCTCCCACTCTCATCTATTTTAACCTAGCTGCTAGAATTCTCCAATAATAACCAAAATTTGTTTGAACTTTTTTATAATTTGTAAAGACCAAGATTTTTATGGTCTGAATTCTTATTTTATAGCTTCTTATTCTTCTTTTGCTGCACAATTCTCTCTCACTATACCTGGAAAGTTATTTTTATGAAACCAGATGTTTGTATATGTAGATTTTGTTTTAAATTCACTATTGGAACTAATTATAGTCTGTAAAATCGGGAAGATCAAAGTTTAAATGGTCGGACTAACTTTTGTTTGTTATTAGAAACGTTCTAAGTTTTTGGATCACGCAAGTATGGAGATATCTAACAAAATTAGTATGTTTTAGTAACTTTTAAAAGTTGAAGGCAGTGCAGTGAAGATTAATCTTCCTAGGGTAATAGTACCTAATTATATACCTATTTTCATTTTTAAGGGAACGTTCGAGTACATTATTTTAGGTCGTAAGTACAATTCTGTTTTTGTAAATAAACTTCTTCATCAAGTTCTATTTAGGTCATAATGTAGGTCATAATTAATTCTTCTAACTCATTGGTTGTTACGTCAATTATATATGTAGGTACCTCCCATTTTGTGTATTATCTTAGTTTTAAATATGTAATACCCACAGACGTCTATGGTAATACCGCAACCACAGATTGGGTAATAATTATACAGAGATCGGACTCTTTATAAATTTCATAGAATTTTGAAATCTATATTTACATTCTGGAGATGGTAAGAACGATATTTATGAGTGACTACCTTTTTTAACATTGCGGAGATAGGCGAAAATGCAGTTTTGGGGGCATAACTACTTTTCACCCTAAAATTTTTACAATATATTTCAGATTTATACCAACCCAATTTATTTACACACGATTTAATACTTTTCTCAACTGCTTCATTTCAAAATGAGTCGGACCTTTGTATAATTATTACTCTGACCGCAACTAGGAAAATAACTTCCATTATATTACAAAGATGTGGATTAGTCAACATTCCATAGATGTGAACCTGGAAAGTGAATTCCATAGATATGGACCTGGCATTAAAAACAATGTGGATTCCATAGACGTGGACCTGTTCTAAAGACAGATAAATGGATTCTATAGACGTGGACTTCTCATAAAGACAGAATGTGGATTCCATAGACATCGACGTGTCATAAAGACAGAAAGTGGATTCTATAGACTTGGACTTGTCATAAAGAGTGACAGAAAATGGATTCCATTGATGTGAACCTGTTATAAAGACAGAGAAAGTAGATTCCACAGATGTAGACTTGCCCTAAAGACAAAGTGGGTTTCATATAGGTTTAGACCTGACCTAAAACTTGCCATATAGACTATAGTAGGTGTCGATGCTAATTGTTAAAATTTAATTGTTCATTTTTGCTTGGTTCCTTTGTATGAAATTTTATATTCATATGTAATTTATTTATCAAAAGAGGAAATATATAGAAAACTATGTATGATTATATAGGTACTAGACATCTATATGTTTGATTTACATTGGAAACGTTTTTTGAATATTGATTTTATTTATAGGTTAGGTAACAAAATTCATAAATCATCTGCCTTATAAATTAATAACAAAACAACTTGGACATCATTTAATTTTTTAATGTGTCAGCCTAGTTTAATTATATAACGTTATTAAGATAGTTGCTGCCTAAATAAATAAATACATATCGTCTTTTGCCTTCTTCGTATTGCACTCTATAGGTAGGCCTACTTTCTATTTCAATTCTTCATTAGTTCAAGTTGCTTTAGATGAAATTCTTAAGTGGTTATTATATCAATTTCTATTGTTTCTGATATACCTAGGCGTCTCGCTTGTGGTGGTGGTTCTTGGTTTTAAAATCAGACTGCTTGATAAATTATTATTAGTCTATGGCCTGCCTGTTTAACATTCTTATAAAATGGTAACAGGCTGTACTGAATATGTACATAGATCAATAATAATCTGTTTGATTTTAATGGGTTTTGGATAATACAAAATATTTGGGAGTTGTAAATTAATAAATCAAAGGATATTATGCACTCTATTAATAGCTTAAAGGCTATCTGTTTATCTGTAGTATTATTTTCAATGTAGTTCGATCATCGATTGAGCCGATAGATCGGTGCCTTGTTGTCATGTTGTATGCAGTAGTTCATCTCTTTTCTACTGCTACTGCAACCTTTGTTTTGACTATATGACGTAATTTGTATTTTAAGTCAGTTTCATAGTATCAGTATCTATTTCTATGGTCCGTTTACTAATCTACAATTATTTCTCCCCGGGTATCTGTTTTTTGTTTGTTTGTTTTTACACTACTCACCAATCAGACTCATTTTCCTCCCATCTTTTTCTACGACTTTGCTAATTCATCGGATTCATTTCCCATCACTGGTACTACAATTCATTGTTCATTTCTTAGACTCATTGTTGTTCTTCTTGTGACAGGATAGTAGGTCGGTCTAAAAAAGAAAATTGATACGTCCAATGGAACATGATTTAGCTGATATCTTTACGTAGTATCACGGTATTTATAGCGTTTTCTAAGCTAAGATTTATATTGCATTGACTTCCTTTTGTAGGTACCCCAATGCCTACCTATCTTTTTGCACAAAGCAACTAAGTTAACCATTGCGCTTAATTTGGTAATTTATTTCTCATTAACCATAGAGCAATTATTCGATCAAGGCCTGTAGTCGATTTGATTGAAAATTACCTAAGTTATGAATTCGGAGAATCCGTTTTTAAAGTTATTTTTAGATAAATTAAAGAATCTTTAATTTATCTAAAAATAACTTTCTGAAACCTTAACATCGGTTGTCAAGGTTTCAGAAAACATTTTTTAAACAGAAAAACCATACAAAGACCTTATGACATCATCTAATTTGACATTTTGGAAGTTTTTCAAAACTGACTAAGTAATTAGTTTGTGGTATAGATGTGTATAACAGATTTCTGTTTAACGTAGGTAATATCTATGATTTGAGGTTCAGTTAAATTTCCTGATAGAGATCTTTCATATTCCTTTTATCTTGAACTGATTTCATTTCATAGATTTTGTTTTACCTTGATAATTTTTAAGTGCAGTGTCTAAAAGTACATAATTCGTGTTTAATAAAAACTGATCTCGTATTACTTGGAATCGTTTGATAGCATAATAAAATGCAATATGGGTTTCGTTCAGTCAACGGCTTAATTTGCTATAGTTAATTGAGACAATTATTAGCTCTCTGTACAACTAATTTTCCTCAACTTATCAACGTTTGTAAAATTGTGATTGATGCTGCATCCTTAGAAAGCCAGCACCAAGTGTCTATTTTTGAAAACATTTTAATACAATGTCGACCATCAAAAACATGCCAACATTACATGCCATGTTGCCCAGCCTGGGGCTTGGTTGATAGTTTAACATCATTCATTTAAGATTGAAATTATTCAATAGTAGATTAGATGATAGTAGCCCTTATCTGGCTATCCTTAACCAGGCAGGGGTATAATTAGTCTAATTGATTTGAAACCATAAATCAATTGGCCATTAAAATTACTTTAACGACGCGTCGCGTGGTCGGTAAGTTCTATAAGCATTAAAATGCACTAAATTAATGAATTAATTCCGCATTAGAAAATGCTGACAGAGACATTAAAAATCTATTTTCCTCATATACATAGATGCTGCTTAGATATGAATCAATGGCTTTCATAATATTATAAAAACCAATACAAGAATGCCTATTTTTAATGAACAAGTAGTAGGTACCTACTATGCTATGTAAATAGATCGGAGAAGGTATCAATGCAATTGATAATCTAAAATATTATTATGTAATTTAATCATAAATATTCCAGCCTGTGCTCTCCTACTCCTAAATGATCCCATATAATGTGATGGGATGAAGAGGGGGGAGAGCAAAATTATTGATCTTTGTCGTGCATCAAAATCCATCTATCTCCAAGCAATATCTACCTATCTATACCTACCTACGAAAGATAAGATCTTAAAATTTAGAAATCATTGCAAATTTAGCATATTTATTGTAGGTACCTAACTATGTATGTTGATCCAAAAATCTGGGTAATTAATAGTGATATTATTGTGTTTTTATTAGTTGATAAAAGAAGTACAAGTTGGCTGTTTTTAGACCAGGTAATAATACCTATTTAGCTAATGGTCTGTGATAGAAAGAGGAAAACCATGGAAATTAGCCAGTTCCGCGTGTTCTAAGAAATAATAAATTGGTTATTGGGTTTTATGGGGGACTGGTATTTAATATTAACAATAAACACCGATTTTTGGGAAATTGCTATTAATCGGCAATAAACCAAATTAATTGAATTTTTTTATTGAAATTTGTGTTTTAACCTGAACAATAATTGTTGGTATACCTCTATTAATAAACTGCTAGAAAGTTCGTTTATTTTAATTCACTGGTTTTATTTTAGGGTCCTCTATGAAATTTGTATCATCTTAAGCACCACAGAGTAAAAATATTCATCTCTGACTCAGCCTATTTCATGCATAAAACTGTTGAATATAAGGGTCCTTATACTGTAAAGATCCATTGAAAAAATTGCTATCTGTTTTAGAGGTCCAATTACACCAGGAGATAGGGGAAATGCAGTTTTTTTTGCCTATAACTTTCTTTTTACCAAACTTCAGAATTAGTTATCATAATAAACTTAACATGTTATGTGAAAAGAATGGGTGTTGTACAACATACCTTCTATACTTCTGTCATTTATTCCACGATCAATACCTTTCACCAAATGTCTTTCAATGTCATCACAGACTACCACAGGGCTCATGTGCAACCCTACCTAGCGCTGTCTTGCGGTCAGAATTCGCTCTGTTTATTCTTTCAAATATTATTATTTGCAGTCAATGATGATATATCTAATATGAATCCATTAGTTAATAAATTGATTTCAATGTACTTTTTAGATAGCTTGGCAAATATTTGTGTGGTTATAGCTTGGTTGGTTTTCATTTTGTTTCTTCTACTACACTTCTACGGAGCATCTAGAGTACCTCTGTAGCTTTCTTGCTATTGTGTGTGCCTTGATTCTTTTCCTTTAGAAAATGTTATTAATTTCTGAATTTATTGTGATTGAAAATCTTTTGTTATAGTGTGATGAATGCGGAACAATATAAAAGTAGGGAGGTAGAATTAAAATTTATGACTTTATTTATCAGTTTGTCGTTTGCTTATCATGAAAAATTGTCTTGTGTATCTGGCGTATAGTAGTTTGTACCCACCGTAGTGTATGTACTTATTATGTATGTACTTAATTTGAAGGAAGGAAAGAGTCGATTAGAAGATTTCCTGAAAGGAATATATTTTGTATTTGTAGCAACTTTACTAGCTAGCTAACAAATAAATATTGGTGATAATGATTGTGGACCTATTTCTCTAACACATAATGCTTTCATCTATCCTATGCTGATGTAATTATATTTATTATTAATGATGACAGTTTGTGATTATCAAACAACATTGTCTCGGCTTATTTATGTGCACACTTGTATGTATATAATTCGAAACAAATACAAGTAATAAAAAACCTGGTTTTTAAAATCGATAGTTACCATTATTACACCACAGATTTTTACATATTACAGCCTGTTATCTGTATGCGCCATAGACTAAACACAATTTGAACCAATAGAGGAAGTAAATGCAGCAGTTTCTCGCAACTTGTTTGAAAAATATCAAATTTGTTTGTAAAGTAATTGATTATTTAGTTATGTATAAATCTGAAATATCTTGTCTAAAAATTAGGGACGGTATAATGAGGTAATTCGCAAAAAACTACATTTTTTCCTTTTCTCCGCAATATTAAAGTTATGTATACTCACTGCAAATTTTCAAAATTACTAAATTTTATGTAATTTATCATGAGTGGGACCGCTGTACTTAGCTCTATGGGTTTTAACTAATCCCCATTATGCATCTAAATTTTTTGGTGTATCTATTCTTTATCTACCTCATAGGGTTAAGAAACTTTATATGAGTGCTCTCTGTGACTCTAATTGTCCAATACCGGTTATTCTTTAATGAAATGTTGAAGTAGTTATTAAAAATTTTGATAGGCAGTTTATACATTTCAAAATGGCGTTTTGATATGGTTTTTGATTCGAGGTTATTATCTCACTCTATGGTTTAAGCCCTAGAAAGTCTCTATCATTTATTTGTTACAGGAAACCCAAACAAAGACTCCTGTGTATGTATATGTACTCACCAAATATGGGATTTCAGAACCCAATGTATTGGGCTATTTCTGGGCCACCATGTAGATCAAATTACATATCTATCAGTTTGATTAACTTCACATATTATTTTGATATCTAGTATTTTGCAGTATTGTATACGTACATATATCGAGGTATCAGGTATCGCAAAGAAATAGTATTATAATATTTTTGTTTACATTCTTATAACTGCAAATTTATTTATTCGGGTCAACGGTTTTGACAGGCTTTGTTTGGCTAATTTATTTTCGTTTTGTTGCTAATAACAAATTGTTTTCCGACCTCTATACATTTTGAAAACCTGTGTACAAATCATGTACAAAGTCATCATGTAACCAACCACCAAATATTCGATTATTTTAATATTCATGTTCATACATGATAAATAATCCAAAAACTATGCACAAAATTCATAGATTTTAATATCCACCAAGGAGAAACATAGAGGAAGAAGTAATGGAATGGAATTGGTTTGGCTGCTTCAATATTATTCCTGTAGAAACGTCAACTTAAGGTGTATTGCATCTTAGGACCCCAAATATGATTTATCTGTTTGCATTACTTGTTAGTAGAGGTACATAGGTAGGTAATGTATAGCAGCATTAGATAGATAGGTCTAATGTTTGTTGTTTTTTTAACGTTTAATCGGTTTGTTGTTTTTAGCTAAATTAAACATTCATAGGTATTGCTATGCTACCTTGTCTGTGTGACCAACAATCATGTTAGGTAACATTTTTACCCTGCAAAAGGTACCTGTGAACGGTCGGGGAGGTTTCTGCTTCAATAATAGCTAACAAGTTGGTCAACAATGCGTTTTTTCTTTTGTTTGCACACAGTTTGTCGGATAAAGGGCGTCTAGCATGTGATTAATATAGCATTAAGTTAATGCAAGTATTGTTATGCTGACTTTGTGTACGTTTTTTTAGCTATACAGACTTCGTAACATGGAATTTTTAAATAGTTTCGGCATCTTCTTTGAAATCAATTTTTCATATATATTATTGTTGTTCAATAGTTTGGTTTTACGAATAGATGTCTTTAAAGTCAAAACTGGAAATGATTTTAAATACTTATTGACAAGTTCAAAGTTTGCTTCATACTATACAATTAACTTTTATGAATAAGAGGCGGTATGTAATACCCAATCAATCTCCAACTATATTGTCAAAATTAATGGCTGTTTTTTGTTGTTGTTGTTGTATGTGTTATAGGGCCAATTAACATCTAATGGTTTTACTTTTGATTGTGATTGTTGTTGTTCAGCTGTGACTTGGAGGTTCAAAGCAGTTTTCCGATTCCAATCAAGAGCAATTGTTCCTTGCCTTTCTGATTTATGTACTTGAATAGCGCAACTGATTGTAAATTGGACAAAGATTATCTATATTACCCAATGTATAGAATAGTAACATCATAATTTATTTTATAGATTATATTTGTTGTTATATTAAGTGGCTTTTGGATTCAATTTGAAATCTTCATTTAAATTTTGATCGATTTTTCTACTTCGAACTTCTTCTTCTTTGCATAATAATTTGGTAGATAGTCATTGGATGACGTCTTCGGCGTGTTAGTTATGAAATTTTTATTATTATTTTTACACAAAAAAGACAAAAGAGTATCTTAAATGACAATAATCTCTACGTAGAAGAGACTATATACTAACTGCTACATATAAATTAAACTATTCTGGTAATCTAAATATTTTGTATAAAAATATTATGAATAAATGATACATTGAAAAAAGTATGTATCAGCTTTAGTGTCTAAATCACTCGTCCGAGGTTTATTGTTGTATTGTTAGGACAAAAAAACATGAAGCAATGCTTTCTTCACTATCATTTACCTTATACTTAGGTAAATATAGCTACATAAGTTAGATTAAATTGTGCTAAAAATTAAAGTTAATAATACCAATGAATTTTGAATAAATTTTTGAATGGGTACCTAACTATTTTAATGTCAATTTATTATAGTAGGTAGTTTACCTATGTTTTGCTGTTAACTCAATTTATTTAGCTGAACAAAAGAAGACTGTATGTAGAGAATTATGCATAGAGACTCGCAATTCTCAGTTTATGAATACCCGCCATAGACGACCTAGATAGAAAGAACACTTACTTTGATGGGAATTAGGGCATAATGTTTCTATTGACATCTAAATATTATATACATGAGTGTTTTTCTAGAAGAGAGAAAAGAAACACGGGCGGCCGAATTATTATGCTAACTAACTAACTAACGAAGGCGGAGGAAGTTAACTTTTAAAAATAAGGCTTTTTTAATGGTTATATATTGGTCTATTGCCTGTTTTACCCTTCTTTTGTTTAGATATCTTTAATAATATCATGAACTATGTGTAATGGTTGACATGTTTGCACCTAAGCTAGGCAGTGGTGCAGGGCTATGTTGTTTTGTTCGGTTACTTAGTGGTATAAAGGTATGCAAAAAGCCCCCACCTCAGGGTTTGGGGAGAAATAATATTAATCTCTGACTATTATTTATTGTTATACCTAATTGTTGGAGTTGTGTGGACGACTTTGAAATTTAAGAAGAGACTTTAAGTGTAAATAAATATTTACCTGCGGTGTGTTATTTGTTAGGTTTGATATTAGTAATGGGTATTGTTGGGGGGGGGGGCAGAGAGTTAACAAATTTGTTCTGTATTGTTCATTGCTGGGTAC
>JAUYWI010073809.1:0-14003 GCA_034780595.1 Parotoplana pacifica | reverse complement strand
AAAATTTAAAAAATCATAAGTGACGAGTTTACCTATCTGACGAGTTTAACCTGAATTCAAGCTGACGAGTTTACCTATCATGTTTTGGTAAACCCGTCAGGATCATTAACAATAGTATTAGATAAACTGTGATCAATGAATTATAATTATTATATCTCAAGAGTTACTACATTTATACAAAAGTAATATGGGCACAAAAAAATTCAATTATAAGCAGTACAAAATTAATGAACTCATTCTAAAAGACCAGTTCAAAATCAACATAAAATAGGCAAAAGTTGTAAATTGACTCACCACTAGTGTATTCTAACAGCCGCTATTGAAAAATAATGAATGATTGAGAAATTAACTAGGTTTCATTCGATAATCAATTTTATACATGACGTCAGGAATTAAAATAGCATTGCTGTGGCGTGATTATGCATAATAATCTTATTCTCTAAATAAATTGACGGGTTTACCCTACTGACGAGTTTAGACCAAATTACCCCTCTCGAACTTTGTGCAAATTAGCAAAATAGTTGTTGCGTATTTCAAAATATATAATGATCCTGTAGATTTAAATTGGATAGCAGATTGCTAGCTCATGCGGCAACCTACGTACAGTAAGGTGTACTAGGATCTGACAAGAGTGGTCACTTTTCCGACAACTACCATTTAAAAGGTATTTAACATGTTGATGTAATTCAGTTTATGTTGCTCAGGCAGTGATTATGCCTAGCTGATGAGGCCCAACTAGGCCAAAACAGCTGTCCTGGGCTATCATTTGCGAGTCATATGAATAAGTAGTATATTTTTATCAAAGTATACTTGTTTTATTTATTATGACTCTTAACATAATATACTAATGATAAAACTAGCGCTAAATCATAAATATCAGTTATATCGATCGGCAATCTAAAATTAGTGTAGCAAGGAGACTCTTTTATGTTAAATATTTGAAAAAATGAATAACATTAATGATAATTGTTGGTAAACTGTGTAGCGAGTTTTTAAAGGACAAATATCCCGTTTATATTCAATGGTCGCCCCCAATGGAGATTTCTAAATCTATGTTTTAGTTTAGTGATATAATTTAATAGCTATGGGTCAAATCTTCACTAAAACTGTTAATACCGTGAGTGACCCAACACTTCATAAACCTTTTATGTCTTGCATGCATTTGTAGTTAGACATGTTTTAGTAAATCAGAAAGGAAAACAAGATGTCGTCTGAATGAACAGTTTATTAAGAAATTACAACATGTCCGTATATATATGGAAGCCTCAACCAATACAAATGAACAACCAATAGGAATTAGGTAATTAATATAAGTAAAACAATATATAATACTTAGAAGTAATATGTACATATATTACTCCATAAATACGGCATTATGAATATCAAACATAACACAATTCATAATCTGGTTTCATATCTAAACATTTCTGCAACTTGGGTGATCAAGAATCCACTGATTTCTGAAGATATGGTGTCGTACTCCAGATAAAAATTAGCCAGCTTGACTGAAAAGGTCAGAACGATCTCATTATTTTCTTGGTGGATCAATTTTAGTTAGCTTTGAAGTTAGAAGTGATGCGTGCTGAACATCTGGGCAGTCTCGTTTTCTGGTGAAAAGATTTTTATTTATTGGACTTGGTGCAGAAACAAAATCTTTTAAATATTATACATATGTCTTGCACAATAGGCTGAATTGTGTAATAGCCTTAATATGCAACACAATCTGCGTATTAAGATTATTACGAAAACAAAAATTTTACAAAACTATATCCAGTAGTTTGCTGTGGATATAAGAATGCCCCTAAGAACTCATTTATTTGTACAGCGCACTGGATTCTCAATTCAGAGGTGTCTAGTCTCTTCAAGCATTACATTAGCTTCTTGGGTTTCACCCTGTCAAAAGTTTAAATATAAAGGTTAGAATCACTAAACCCTGATGAAAGAATTCTAAAGCAAATGCGGTCTAAAGTGATAGGGGAGTTATGAAGGGTGGGCAAATGTTGAAAGATGTTCTTTTAATCTGGGTTTCACCAGTGTATACAGATGTGCAAATGTTACAAGAGATGTGGTAAATAACATTTTTCAAGAGACATAACTTACGGTTAGAACATAAGCATGAAACTGAAGGGCAAGACAAAGGAACATCAGTACGGAGTTGAATAGAGAGAGGTGGAGCAGTAATAAAAATAGGAATGAACTTAAACGGAAGAGTCGCTTGAGAAATTTTACGTCTAATTTTATTGGCAGAACTATCATGGTGACTAATATTAAATCACACTAATAATACTTTGTATAGTGACTAAATATGCCAAATTTGATATACCTTTTAGTTTAAATTTCATCAAAGATCAACATTTCAAAATTTCCCTGATGAATATTTTCCTGAAATTGTACACATAACTTAGACTTTAGTAAAGCATAATTACCATAAATAATTTGGATTTGAACAACAACACAAATTCTCAAATTTGTTTGCCTCTCAGGTTGCACCCTGGTCACAAAAATCATTATTTTAAAAATATATAATATACATATATTGGCCCAACCTTATTTTTCAGAGGGCGGTCTCGTGACCTTATGGGGATCGGACCCAAAAAGTATTTACAGCAAAATCTCTGGAAGCGAATTTCATACGATGATACCAAATTTCATCGAAATCGGTTGCATCGTTCTCGAGCAGTTCCCCGCGATGACCAAGTGGCATTAACCCCAGGTAAACCAATTGGCACACACTTCCCCAAGACAAATGACCAAGATTCTCATTTTATTTTTATAAAAATCAATACTAGCCCTTATCTAGCGGCCCTATGACGTCATCAAATCCGGAAATTTGACATACATCTTCTTTGAATAAAATAATTAAGATTTGAATTGACACTTTTCAAAAATTAATAATGATTATTGATTTTTTAGGCTAACATTTATTGATCTGTGATCAAAATGACAAAAAATGCTTCTAAAATCAAATACAAACATCCAATATGTTTCAAATTTGACATAGGTATAGACTTTAAAACCCATTAGAAATAATGAATTAGATTCATCACAAACAAGGACCACAACACCAGGGCCGGTCCATAAATTTGTTTTTCAAAAGTGCTCAATTTATGATTTATTATTAGTTTCTAACTCATTTTTTGTAGTTCTGAAATGATTAAATTTGCTGAAATAGGATTTGAGAGAAACAGATTTTTAACGTGTTGGCTGGGTCTGATCTCAAAATCAGCGGACTTCAATTCTCACTTTAGATAAATCTACCGATCTTTTACTTGGTACACTAATTGCATGTCACATAAATACTCGATATAACAAATATGAAGGAATTGTTATTGATTATTAATATTTTACGAAGAAATTAAATTTAATATTTAAAAATATATTGGATTTTCATCATAAATGTTTTTAGAACATTATTTTTTAATTGTTGGCATCTGTCAGGCAACAATTCTCTGGAAAATATGTTCAATACGTTTTTTAAGCACAAAAATAAGATTGTCAAAAAATATTTGGCTCTTGGGTTGCACCAAGCCGTGGTAAAAAAATCAATATTTTTAAAAAGCCAGAATATATAAATAACGACCATGTTGACAGTATATCTACTAAATATTAATCGATTTAGTCATTTTTTGATCTCAGGATTTATTTTTTTGTAAAAAGCGCATTTTTCCAATTTTGGACAAAAGTTCATTTTTCAGAGGGCCGTTCCGTGACCATAGTGGAAGGGGCACAAAAGAATTACATCAAAAGATTCGTAAGAGAATCTAGTGAACTGATTCCAAATTTCATTCAAATCGGTTAAGGCGTTTTCGATACATAATACAACTCAATAAAAAAATAGTTTCCATAATTGTTTTCTATTTATTACTGGATGAAGTAGGACAACAGATAGTTCATAAATTTCCATTTGTATGTGAGTGAAATGTAACAAACTTCAAATAAAACTTTCTATTAAAAAATCACAACATTTTAACAAAGTTTACCTTTAAAAAATAAACACAGAATGGTAAATCTAATTTTTATATCTTTAATCGGGACAACCCATTAGTGCTCCTTTAAATGCTCTTGATTAATTTAGCATTATGTCAGTGTACCTAGGGCTATAGCTTTTATTTTAAGTCGAAACATTTCTAGGAAAAATGTAAACATAGTCATATATAGTTACTTACGATCATAGAAGCTAATTGTTATGGTATACCTATCAAACAATTCATTCAAACAGAAATGTACATTTTCCAAACCTACTTTTAGCCAGATAAACTTTGTGTATTAATCCAGGTAAAACATGACCGCATTCAATATTAAAATTATCATGAGGCCCATAAACGTTAGTAGGAATGATTGATGTGAATTGACAACCAGATTTCTGATTATATCCTCTAAAATAATAAAGTTTTACATAATAAACTTAGATAATACGAGTAAACAGAATACCTAGCCTTTAGAAATCAAATAAGACCTAGGAGAAGTCCACATAAAATTAAATCGAAAAAAATGTTATCAAGTCAAAATATAATTTTACATATGAAATGAATTACAGAATCTAATGGATGACATTGGAGTACAAAGGTCTAGTCTTTACACACCATCAGAGAGTCAATATAAATGTTGAGGTCACCAGTATTAAAAAAATTACCAGTTTATCAAGGATATTTTCCGCTTACCTGTTAAGTACATCTATCATTCTCTTTGCATAAGAATATCCAAAATTGGAATTGTGAGGTGGTCCATTATTAACCATAGATTCATATATAGGATAAGTTGTTTTGTCAGGAAAAATACAGGTTGACAAACATGAAACTACCTTTTTCACACCCACTTCATGACTGCAGCTAAGTACATTATCATTAATAGCCATATTAGTTCTCTAAAATATATTTAAAAATTAGTTGATACACATAATATGTACATTGTAGTTCACTACATTATCTACAGAGTACGATAAAATACTTTACATACGTTTTTTACAGCCTTGGCCACTTATAATGCCGCTCCCCTGAAAAAAAATCGTGTTTTTAAAGTTTGTTAAAGTGATGTGATTTCTTATAGATAATTATTGGTTTTATATTGGTATTGAAGCACCAACTTACACGTGTCAACCTGTATGGCAATGATCGTATTAACAAAAAAGTGGTAAATTTGGAGAAACCTAGAAGTGGCTATAGTAGCAAATTGGACTACCTCAAGTATCAACCATATGGCACAACATCGATTCTAACAATTGTGTGATGATGTCCTGAAGAATTTCTCATTATCGCATTGCATTACTGTCCACAGGTCAGTGATAATGTAGATCTTCAGACCATCATGACGTTGTTAAAGGTATTCCCAGAGGTTTTAAAATGGCATTTAGGTCTGCAGACTGTGGAAACCATGGTAGAAGAAGGATATTGTTTTTTTAAAGAACCTCATTATCATACAAACCTTATGACAAGTGGCACAAGTGCAAAAACACCACATCATTTTGTCAAAGGTTGAGAAGCAGAAGATGCTCACAAATGATGTGTTGGTAGCTGGCAGCAATGAGGTTCCCGATAATTCTAGAAAGAGCAAATCAGAGCTCCAGTTTGCCACTAGATGCATGTACAGTTGGATGAATATGACTTTCCCACATCGCTGAACCATCCTTTTCTCCTAAAGAAATGTTGATTCTGTGTCTTCTTTACTGCTATTCAACTACGTTGGTCAAGAAGGATACAACATGATACTCCACTCTTCTGCTGCAATTGCTTTTGTAACAGATTCAGAATCGTGATATTCGAAATGTACTTCAATGACAGTGGAGATTGTTGTATGCTGTATATGCCTTATTGTGTAGGGTTTTAATATAAATATTTGAGATGCAGTCATCTGAGCTATCTATCCAAATTAATCGAGCGCGTTGCCTTCCTACAAATCATAGCATACCTAAGCAACAGTCTACTAAATAAATTCTAGTCAGGATAACTGTCTCATAATTCTCCCGAAACAGCACTTACCCGCGTCATTAACAATTCATTTACTACTATTGACCAAAGAAATGAGGCTCTACTAGTTCTTTTAGACTACTTGCTTTTGACATCATAGAGCACGAAACTCTCTAAATCGGCTCTTCTGCAGATTTGGTCTACTTGGAAATGTGCACTACTAACCGCTCGGAATATGTTATAATCAAAGGAACTGTATCCAGTCCACACCAACCTGGCTATGGTGTTCTCCAAGGTTCAGTACTTGGTCCCGTCACTTACATTCTGTACTCGTCACCTAACGAAGACATAATAACAGCCACATAATTTTATGACCCCTAACTCTATGTCTCATTTTCAACCAACCATCACCTCCAAAACTATGTACACAACCTGGAATCCTGTCTCTTGGATATTAAACTGTGGTCAAACTGAAATGGGTTAAAATTTAAATGAATCTAAAACTAAATAGTCCATATCCATATAAGCTCGCGTTTCCGTTATCGCACTTGCCTGGCATCTATCATATTTAACAACGAACCTCTGAACTTTTCTCCGCAAGTCAAAATCTCGGTTTAACTCTTGATAGCCAGTTCACACTAAATCATCACATTAATAATTTGTCGAAATCGGTCTGGTTTGCCTTATACATTGTCAGCAAAAGTATCTAGACAAAAACTCATGCAAACTTATTTACGCGCTGAGTGCTCTCCTGGTTAGACTTCTGTAACGCAATCCTCGTAAATTTACCAGCCAACAATCGGACCTCCAAGTTACAAACATTTCAAAATACAGCAGCTCGTCTTATCTGTAATACCAAACGAAGAGACCACTCCTCAAAACTTCACTGGTTACTAGTGAAATATCGTTCCATCTTTAAGATCCTGGTCAGAACCTACAAATGTATCTACTACAACTAACCAGCATATCTGGACGATCTTATAATCACTATAAACCCGACGAGACAACTTCGATCTGTCTGTTCTCTTGACCCGATCATACCCATTATGATGACTGCACCTTCGCAAATCAATATGTCAGCTTTGGAATAGTCTTCCACAAGACATTCGAAACAGTATTACATCAGCGGTGTTTAAACCTAAACTAAAGCTCATCTTTTCCTATCTGTTCACTCTATTTTTTCTTTCTTTCCGTTAAACTATCTAATACACTATCTAATTTGTAATTTATAAACTTGTTTACTTATGCAACTACCATGTACATATTTTCTATACAACGCATTTAGAGATTTTACTCAATACTTAGCACTATAAAAATAATTTAATAATAAAAATAATATTGACATAAATTGATATTTTAATCATTCATACCAACATAAAACACAAAATAATCACTTTAACTAGTCATGAACTTTAAAAAACATTAGAAGCAGCCAAGGATGTGTGAGTATATACATGTTAGTGAAATGATGGTTACAATTAAGTATATAAAATAATGAGGTGTTGCAAAGATGAAGAATAACTAATCAATAAAATAAGCTCTATGCCTTTCATTGAGTAAAACATAAATTCTCAATTAAATGCATAGAATTTGTTCTACAGAATAAATATTCCTCTTCTTTGCAACACCCCAATATAAAGTATGAAGTCTACAAAATTAGCCTAAGACAATAAATAAATATGTACATAGAATGAAATTTTTACTGCAACAAACATACAGCAGTACTAACAAACACCATAGAAATGAATATACTCCAACCAAAAGATTTATAAAACAACAACTTTTCAAGATAAAATCAACAATATGTAATCATGTGCATCTTTTTCTACACCCAAGCTGAAGCATGATAAAATGGTCAGTCAAGTTTGGTGATTGAAAGTACTATCTAGTTTATCTGAACTCCGAAAATCGAAATCCATAAAAGTCCAGTCAGATATGAAAAATGTAAAGTTATAAAAATGCAAAACAAAAACAAGAAATATGGGGCGGGATTTGGGACACTCAGCAGTTATAAACTAAGTGAAATATCATATTCCATAAACATTTTATCATATGGGATAATAAACAATAAAAATAAAAACTTACAAAAAATTCTATATTTTTGTTTAGATTATCAAAAAGCCCTCCTACACGTGCAGCCAAATGTAAAACATGAGTTGGTTTCACCTTCTGAAAATAAAGTCTTGTACTTTCCAAATCAGTTAAGTCAGCATCCTTAGAGGTCATAAATATCCATGTTTCATTGTCTAGACAACAATGTGAAGAAGCTGTATCTAACGTTGCCATCTGCACACCATGTCCCACTAATCCTGAACCACCAGTTACCAAAATTACATGTTGCATATCACCAGACATTAATAAACAATAGTAATTAAATTTCAAATCTAAAATTTTAAAAACGATCTGATTAGGCTTTGCACAATTTATTGACTTTACTACTTTAATTTATATAGATAGCATATATGTATTTGCTTCTAAGGTATATCAGTCTACAGATATTTTCCTGCAAAAAAATTAGGGTGATTGGATGTTTTTGGCCATAACTGTACACAACAAATATGAAATCATTTAGACAAACTTTAATTTTTGGCCCCCTAAAAAATCATTCCAAGGTACCTAATTACCAAATTTCACCCAGATCCATACTTGTGAAGTATAATATTCTAGGGAAGGTGTACACATAATGGGGCTTAACCAAGTTTAAGTTGAAGAACATTTCTAGTGTAAAAGTATTTGCATTTTTGATGCTATGAATCAATGGCAAAACATATAGTAATATTATGAAAATAATCAATATTATTTTGAGAAACTGCAAAAAAAACAATATTTTTGAAAAATTTTGAACTATTTTTTATAAACATATTTCAATAAATAAAAATTTGCTAGTGTATAATTTTCTCTAATTTAGGTCTCCAATGATGTTAGTACATATTTCAGAAAACAAATTGAAAATCATTGTTAGTTTTGGAAATAAAATCAATACTATTTATTTTTTTAGCTATTTTGCACTATACATGAAGTACATGTATATAGTTCCCACATTTAGATGGGGTCGCCAGTGCAAATAATTTTCCTACACTTTTTGTGGTCCATTGCATCATCCTCTCAGACTCTCACCTTCTACATATCTTCATGGATGCTGTCTTCCCATTTCTTTTTGGGTCTTCCACACCTCTTCCCCACCTTCATCTTTCTGATTCTTCTACACATAGTCCACCAGTTATCCTTCTCAATGCACCCATTCAGCTTGTATTTATTTCTTCACCTCTTTCTCATATCCACCATTTGTCTGAACTGTTGAACACAGGTATTTGAACTCCTCTACCTGGTTGAGCTTATCTCTCTGCATTTTTACCTCTTCATCCTTTACTGATTTTGCATTTGCACTCAATCTCAAATACTCCATTTTCTGCTAGCTAATTCACATTCCTTCATCCTCAATTGCTGCTCTCCATATTTCTAGTCTATTTTCTACAAAAGGTATAAAATTTCGAAATTTTGCTTTTTTTAAATACAGAGTGAACATAGAATATTTCTCTATGTTGTTCTTTTTTGTTTAAATTAGATATTATTACTTTAGAGTCAACAATGATTTTGATTTGCTCATTACTATCTATTGATTGGAGGCCTGATAAATAACTTTTAGTGTTAATTATTGGAAAACCGAAGGTGACCTAAGTCCTAATAATTAAAGTTAAACTCTAATTGTTGAGACATATTGATACATTGTTCTTGATAGAGACTCCAAATAATTATTTCCCAATAGATATATTTTTTGATTTGATTATTCCTGATAAGACTCAAAAGCTTAATGCTAATTTTCCAGTCAACTGAGTAGGTCACTTAGAGAGTAGAAAACTGATAAACAAGGTATTAATTAAGCTCTAAAAAAATATAATCAATTAAACATTGAACTATTCAATATCATAATTTTAGAAGATAATCCATAATACAGGGTGATCGAAAAGTCACTCCGCAGTAGAAAAATAGAAAAAATATTTTTAAAATCTAAAAGTCCCTCAGGTAGTAGTGGAAACATTTATTGATTAATATTAATAATACCCATTCAATTGTAAATAATATTATAATAACTAAAAATGTTCATAATAAATGTTGGAAGTGAGTTCCACCTACTCGCAAGCACATATCAACCCTTGTTACCATATTGCTAAAAATGCAAGTAAGCATCTCTCTTGGAATGGATGATATGTAATTTGCTATCTCAGTTCTTAAGTTTTCGATGAGAAAATAATCAGGTGGTGTGAGGTCTGGTGAACATGGTGGCCATAAGCCCTTTGTAATCAATCATTCACCATAATGATCTCTCAAATAAGTCATTGAAGAATTCGAAGTGTGTGCTGTTGCACCATCTTGTTGGAAATATGCTGAATTTAGTTCTGCAACAGGTAATTCCTCAATGAATGATGATAAATTTGCTCACAATACCTTTCTGAATTGTTTCCAAAAAGAAGAAGGGGCCAATAATATGATTTCTCGAAATCGCGACCCATACACTAATCTTCTCAGAATGCAATGGTAACTCATGAACAAAGTTAGGAGTTTCAGAATGCCAAATACACATGTTTTGTGAATTAATATTCCCAGAAAGATGAAACCAAGCTTCATTGGAGAAATATGTTTTGTCTAAAATTTCAATGACATTTGTCACAATAATAAAGCCACATTTGTGCATCTTGAGGCTTTAATTGTTGAACAACCAGGAGTTTGTAGGGATAGAGCTTCAATTCTTTCCTGACAGCCTTCTGAGCAGACCCATAGCTGATTCCGCACTATTGAGATAATTTACAAAGAGGCTTAGTAAGACTATGTTGTAATTTATCAGAAATTTCAGCTAACTTTTCCTCACAAAGCAACTAACACATGTTGTCCTGGTTCTCTGAAATTGATTGTAATCTACTTAGCTATGGAACAATATTTTTCTGAAATATTGATTTTTCTACTGTGGAGTGACTTTTTGATCACCCTGTATTGCTTTATAAAAAACTAAATGCTTGAAAATTCTCATAAAATCTATTCATCACACTTATCAACAAATAAAACAAATCACTATTCATCAAAAATCAGTTTTGTTGAATATAATATGTAGTGTTCTTAAGGAGTAATGAATGGTTTAACTAAAGATTTTGAATTTCATAAATCAATAACACCACATAAATTTATAGTTTTAGCATTTATTTATTTTTATGAAATTGACATTGCTTGATTAACTCTATATTGTACCAACTGTGCCCCAAAGGCTGTTTTTAACATGATCATGCAAGTCTATAATACATATGTAAATATATTGTTTAGCAATTTCCTATTAATTTGAATAATTGAATATAGTTTAGGGGAACTTTTTATTGCTATCTACTAGTTATTAATTTTCAATGAATAAAACAAATCAATATTCATCAAAAATCAGTTTCATTGACTAAAAACTGTCATTTTCAATTAATAGTAATTGGTTTTATTCAGCAATATTTTCAGCCAATAATTAATAATGGATTGTTTTTATTTATAATTTTAATTATAGTTTTAGTCTGAAAAGTAAAGATAAATTGTTTGGCCAATGATCAATAAATTTTGTTTAAATAAAAAGTTGTTAATATAAACACATTTATAATAAAAATTTCATTTTTATATTGTTTTTTGGGAGTGTCTAGGGATCTGTCTATTGTTCCATCAAATCCAGGACACTATCCTTAGGGTCAGGTTTTGGTATGTTTGGAAAAGCAGTGGCAATTGTTCCATGATGGAACAATAAATAAAAATGCTATTCTTCTGCAGCAGATCTTTAAACTAATTTGGTTATTGTTCCATCAAATATTTATATTGGCTGATTCAAAGAATTTACCATTTCTAAACATAAAGTTAAAATATAAATAGTGCTGGTAGCTTAACTTTCTTTATAAATACTACTATGGTATTTAATCTCAGACAAAAGTTTAATTAATATGCTGATTTAGTAAAACTAAAACATGATATTGAGGCAGAAAATAATGTGTAATTATGCACTAATGACAGTAGTAAACTAACAGGTGATATGTTCATGCAGTATCCCCAATTGGTATATGGAATTGTAAAGTTTTCTTGTATTCATGGTGGGTGAAAATTTAAATCACAACAGGAGTGCAACCTAATCAACAGTACATTTTTTTAAATATATTGTTTCAATAATTAGGGGATGTATAATTATGTAGTTACCCATACATATATTTAAGATTATTGGAACTATAACTTATACAGGGTGTTTCCTATGGTGCAGAAGGATTATCAATGCAGCAGAAATGTGGATTTGGAGAAGGCTTCTGTGAATCAGTTAAAAAATTGCACAGAACAAATGCTAGCATCTTTGAAGTGCTAAGAACATCCCCCCTCCTATTCAGACACATTTATAAAAGTAAACTCTCCTTCTATGGATACCAATGTATAGAAGGGTGTTACAACCTCAAAGAGCAATTCTACAAGGCAAAATGGAAGGAAGACATTGAATAGGTAGACAAAGACCTAGTACCTTGACAGATCAGAAAATGCTCTGGACTGACTATGAATTTAGTCAACTCTACAACAAAGGATCATAAAGCTTGGTGGATTACTTCAAATGGGTTGGCTAATGCTCAGCAATGAGCATGCCATCATAATCAATTTAATTAAAATCAACTTTATTTAGAAATCTTTTGATGCAATTATTTAGTTATTTGTATAATACATACCTATGTAGTTAATATGTTATATATTAAATGTATTATTTAAATGTTTGATATACAATTGGGTGGTGGTGAATCTGGAAAGGGACAAATCTGGAAATACTAACACAAATTAATTTTAAATGACTGTAACTAAAAGACTAGTTTTAATATTCCAATTAATCCAGACAATCAGGAGAATATTTTGCATAAAACTATTTCATTATGAAGCTACAGTTATCAGAATTTAAAAAAAAGGTATAGGTACCAAAAATGGATCTTCTACTAAATGCTGTCCATATATTTGGCACCACTTACTCTTAAACTTTGGTAACATATTTTTTAGTATCTATGACATTTATATTTTATTATTATAATAGCCTTATTCATAATCTCTATCAGTGTTTAGAGCCAATTTAAAATATGGGGAAAATCCAGAAATGTCAGGGGCAAATCCAGAATTTCCAGGAGCAAATACAGATAGATAGATACTAATTAAATTTAGATCATTGTCACTCAAAAACTAATTGAGATATAAGCTGATTTAATATTCCAATAAATAGAATTAGTAGAATAGTTTGTGTTATTTTTAAAGCATAAAAATATTTTGTTTTGAAGACAGTCTTTAGAAGTCTATTAAAAATGTTTAAAAATGTATACCAAAAATCAATTTTCTAAACTTTTTGAACTTTGGTAACATATTTTTAGTATCTATGACATATTTATTTTACAAATATCAAATAATAGCCTTAATAACCTCTATCAGTAGCAAGAGCCATTTTAATATATGGGGTGAATCTAGAAATGCCAATAGTAAATACAGAAATACTTCAACAAATTAATTTTAGATCACTGTAACTCAAAAACTAATTGAGATAGAAAGCTTATTTATTATTCCAATTAATCCAGATATTTGATATTATTTTTAAAGCATAAAATATTTGTTTATGAAGCTACAGCCATCAGTAGATAATTTTACCTCTCAATTTATACTACAAAACATCCTTTATTATGTAAGTACATATTATTCTTGATAAAATACATCTGAACTGATATATGCCTTTTACATCTTACCATATAAAATGCCTGTTGCAAGGAGTTACCCGCAGCTACCTGCCATGAAAAGGACTCGCAGGTTGCCAGCCTGGAGCCTAGAGGACCACCATCATCAGTTCCCTGCACAGTACAATCCTTTTCTCGACTCTCCCCTAACTCAATAATTGGAACTCTCAACACCAGAACCCTCAAGTCATCTTACAGATTACAAGAAGCTGTCTCTCTTGCCTCAAATCTCGGTCTCTCTATTCTTTGTATCCAAGAACACCGGCGCACCTCTAACCTTGACGTCCAACTGGGTTCTGGTTGGGTTTTCAAGGGTGCCTCTGCCACCCAAGCTGGAATCGGTGGTATC
>JAUYWI010073798.1:0-14005 GCA_034780595.1 Parotoplana pacifica | reverse complement strand
CCGATCTGATGGTGGTGGTGGTGGTGTGTTGGGGATAAACTGGTCGGCGTAATAAAGAGTTGGAGACTAGACGGCAAGATCCCACTGGGTTAAGTCTTCCGTGCATACTGGTGGTGCGTTCAACACTGACACGAGCTAATTTAATAGAATATCAGATAGTGTGACAGATATTTCGATGTTAATTAGTTGGGGACGACATCACCCCCTCCGAATTGACAATTCATTGAAATATCATTTTGGATTATGTCAAATAGTAGGGTTATAAACGTCGAATTTGGTAGGTAGACTAAATTAGAGGATGGACATTTAAAAAACAAAAAAAGACTTGACACCACTAGTTCCTTCCGATTGTCAAATTCCTCTCTCTCTCTCAAAAATCGTATTCTATTGGCCTAAAATCAGGATAGGTGCAGATTTCTGTTGATGTCACAAGTAAAATCAATAAAAAATAACGTGGTCCTACGTTCACGGAAATGTGTTTCGCAAAAATTAATTTTTTTGTTGTTATTTGTATATACGAAATTTATAAATTGCTACTTTATAATACGAGCACATTTATTAGTCCTAGTGAGCGAAACGAACGTGGTTTAATAGATAACGGAGTATTAGAAGGTGCTTTGCAAATGAGTAGACGTAATTTTATTCTATGCAGCCATTGCAAATTCACTTTCTATGAAAATTTTGCAATATAAAAAAATTTGTCGTTGTTGGCAAAATTTCAAATAATAAGCAATAAGTAAAATAATTTTATGTACAACATTACTTACAAGTAGTATTGTATTTTATCATAATTTTTATATAAATAGCACACAAATGTATCTCCATGCCATATAAAGTAGTCCATGGTATATAAAGTAAAACGTTATGTACTGATCTATGTATGAGAAAGTAAACTTTATTAGAATAGAATACATAACTTTAATAAGAATAACAAAACATATCTTTACGAAAATGCATTTTTCTTACTTGTAATTTAACATCAACAGCAGTCAGTACACTGAATTTTAGGCCAATTTGATTGGAATTTAACGATAGAAAGAGGACCATTTCAGGTCCTCCAGCTAGTGGTCTCAATGGGGGCTAAAAACGCACCAAATCTCAATTTTGTATTCTCCAATTCCGATTTAGTCCATGCACAAAATGTTGGCGCTGGTAAACAAGAGATCCGATATATAACCCCCAAAATTGCCTTGCCTTACTACATAGACCAATTGTCAATTCGAAAGAATGATGCATCCCTTGCACTCGTATTGCTCATTATTAGTAACAATTATTAAATCACGAAGTGTAGCTCAATTTAAAGGCAACATAATTCAATCTATGGTGGTAGGCATGTAGAATAAGTAGGTGAAATAGATAGTTTTAAAGGTAACAAAAAGGAATCAATAAATTGAATAGGTTATTTGAGCCAAATTAAAGCAAAATATAAAACCATCAGCCCTTTAACCACTAATGAAGTGTTAATACTCACTGGACTTCTTCTTAGTAGCTTTCATAATCCGCGCTAAAGTATATCATGCACAAACAATTTAATACTTTCTTTAAAAAAAATAATTAAACAGAATTATTAGATTATATCGAAGAAGATTAAAATCCTTAACGTAAGAAAATATTTCAAACTAATAAAAACAACATCTAAATTTAAACAAATACCTCAACAATAAATAACCAATTAAATGCATTTTACCTCGTCTTCTCCCTCGAGAAGCTGATAACAACAATAAATTAGAATAATGGAGAATAACAAAAAAAAGTATAAAAAATAAAATAAACCCCGTTACATAATAATGTAATTAAAATAGCTAAAATGTCACACAAATAGAAAATTAAACAGTACAAATATGGAAACAAATAAAAATTAATAATGTTCTACTCTACATTAGAATGAAGAAAGAAGCAGTAGTATCTTTAAATCAGTCGGTTAGAACATTGAAAAATCAATAAAATGAATAATATATTTAATTAGATAAGCAAGTAGTGTGTGCTGCTAATACAAACAGTAATATTCATTAGAAATCTAACATTTAGACGAAAGATGCAATACACATAGCACTTGATAGATAAGAAAATCGAATCCATCTATGTTGTAACTAATCGCTCTCATTACAAAACGTGCCCTAATGGTTATGTTAACCCTTCAATGGTTACCGGCCAGTGAACATTCGGTTGGGAGGCGGACCAAAATTAAAAACAGAGGTCTCTATATTTTTGTATTTAATAAAAATTGTGTTACTGGACAATGGGAGAGGGATTTACAACAACAATTCATTCGTCCTGCCTCGGAAAGCAACAATCAGCCCACTCTTTCAAACGAATGAGACTTTACGTCGGTAATCATTTTGGGAGTGTAACACTGAACCCCGGGACGTCGTCTATAAATCAATCAAATTGTATCATGGGCAAACAAAATCATTATTAAAATTGGCCTGAGATGCAACAAAATCAATATCGTGCAAATGGTTTTGTAAATTATCAGGTAAAACGGTGACAAAGATCAGATGTATAATGTCTGAATACAACAAGCAAAACGCGAGTGACACTTTGAATAATTAACATATTACTGCATGTGCCACACTCTCATTAGTCACCAAACCCAGATCAGCTCATCCAGGTACTCTGTACAACAACACTCACTCTCGGCTGGCTTCGCACCGACGACCACCGGCCCGCCGGGACCAGTGAGGCCGCGTGGCAAAGAGAAGGAGGTCGAGGGCTGCGCATTGAGGAGGAAGAGGTGTGAACGGCGGTGGTGGTGTTGTGGCATGATGGCCATACTGGCCCTGTTGTTGTTGTTGCTGCTCTGCTGCTGGTGGTGGTGGGAGGAGGTGCGAGAGCTGGTGGTATGTCGGAGCGGGTTACGCCGAAGTTGGACCTCCTGCGAGTCCGGCCAGTTTTGCAAGGGGGGCCGCCCCCGATTGAAGGGGGGCAGGGGAGCTGTACAAGGTTAGCGTCAAAGATTAGTGGTTTTAGAGGTTATCCAAATAATTTTTATAAGCGCTAAAAGTAACAGTGGCTTAGCAAAAACTGGTTCTGCTGATAGAATAATAATTTGACAGATCCTCGAGAGGGACAAGAAAAGACACAATTACTCAATGAAATTTGGTTTTATAAAGGAAGCGAAGGTGGTCCATTGTTAGTATGTAGATAGCCAGCTTGAAATAAACTTGGGCCACACTCTACTTCGATGTTTAGTTCAGTAGGTTCTTGGTTAGAAAAGTAAACGTTTAAAAAATAAAGATTCATTAGTTAGGTAATAGAATGCAAAATAATTGTGTATAATTATTTCTTTCAATTACTACAATTAGTTATTTGTCAGTAAAAAAGTGTCTAAAAAATTAATTGAGCTCCATTTGGCTGCACCTAAGCAGACTTTCTAACAATTTCATTCAGAGCGAGATGTTGCACGCAACAAGTGTTCATGTAAGAGTAAAAACTTATCGTAAAATTGTCTGCTCTAAGTGGTTAGCACCGCACGTTTCCTAATAGCCAGTGATACTCCGTATATTGATTCCCGGGTTACTCAATTTTTGCAACCATCGAGAACCACTTCATCATAGTCGGAGAGAACCAATGATGTACGCAAATTATTTTTGCATAGATTGAAATAGTTATACACAATTTAAAAATGTCTTTGATCGATAGGAGTTTAGTAACTATGGGAAAGTTATAGTTAAGATATAAAAAAAGAAAAACAAAACACACAACACTAGCTATATTATAACGGTTTTAAATATGTAAGGAGTAATAAAGAAAAACAGTAACCACATCAATCTAGACCATGAATGGCACACAATTACTAAATAGATATTAACTATGAAGGCAAACATCTTTACCGGAGGCCGTTCTTCCATAGTTCGATGTTAGGAACACTAGATCGATAGAAGCACAAGAATAACCAAATCAAAACTAAACTATAGGTACCGAAATTACAGAGGAAATGTAACCCCCCAAAAAAACACATTCCTGAGATGTTACTCAGATATTTTACAACTGAAATTATGTTCCCAAGTATGTATACTGATACCCGAAAAAGAAACCAAAATTAATCTGAAATTGCTCTACAACAACCCAAAAGTGCTGTGTCTAGCATTGATAAAATATTACGATGGCAGGTCTAAAATATCTACGCTTGCAAGCGACCGGGCATCCAACCATGCCTGAGCGGGAGGTCACCCAGAGGCGCGGCGGAGATAGCCGGTTTATTTCAAATAAAAATATTTGAGAAGGAAAATAGAAACCAACTTGTAAATAAAGATTACAAATCAGTGATTAATAAGTAAACAAAAGCTATTTTAAGAAATTTTCAAGTTGCTCAGGTATGATTAAATAGGTCATATTATGTACTATTAAGATAGTTTATAAAATGAAGCCATAGCATAGCTTATCATGATCATAAAACAATCTGAAATAGATAAATGACTAAAATCGATAATCGCCATTACATATTTTAACACAATTAACATAGAATTCGTCACTTTTGCCAAAATCAGATTAATTGTCTTTAAAAAATCTATTGGCGGTTTTTTCTTCAATTTTAGCCAAATCTAATAATAGAATTGTATTCTATGCCGGCCCTCTTGTTATAGTTATAAACTAGGTACATGATATCTATGCTTTGTGTATGCTTGATTAGCAATGTAGGTAGGTAGGTAGGCAAGGTATCTTGATAAAATAGTTGTTAACTAAAATAAAATTCAACAAAAATACCACCATCATTACAACTCACCACTGGCAGATGCATTATCTGAAATTATCAGTTGGCAAGAACTCAATAATTGTCTGACACTGAGAACTAGATTACTAAGGAAAGGGCCTGGGAGCTGCGGTCAGCAATACTACTCGGCCCATTTTGATTAACCCTAGTAGCCCGGTTAAACCGACCAACTACACACATTCCCGGTTCCATGATAATGACCACTCAGAAATACAACAATTCGAAAGTAGTAAATGTCACGGGTCATTCGAAACTTTGAAAAAATACCCCCGGTGGTGAAGTGTTTATTTATAAAATGACAGCGAAAACCGGTCGTGTTCAACTTATTTCGGGTAAAACTATAAATTACTGTTTTGAGAAAAATAATTACTAAGTACCTTTCGCTTTTCCTCCACTTTGCCGGAGACTCTTCAGCGCCTTGTCCAGGTAGCGTTTCTTGCGTGGTCGGGGCGTGTGAGAGGCTTCCCACGTGATCAGCGGCTCGACCTGGAATTCGTCCATTGCCGGCGATATCTCAACCACAGACCTAAAGTAGGCCTCCTGCTGCTTCGATCTGGTGGTCTCCGACTCTGAGCCTATGTACATAGAAAGCAAATAAATACTAGAAATCGATACTTCATAGATAGGTCCAACTAAAAATTAATTGATTTCAAATGCCAATATTAAAACAAATATCAATTATTTAGTTCAATTTGGAGCAGAGCTACCTGGTCTAGTCCCTTTTTAGAGCGAAATCAGGACGACTTTCCTTCCTTCTGTGATACCTCAGAAAAAACGAACTTTAATGATAAAATCTGTGTAATCACAAAAGAGAACAGAGCTAACATTTTGTTCTATTTAAGTGAAGTTGTATGTACTGTGGACGAATTCGCCCCTGCTTTTCTGATCTTATAATATAACCAAAAGACGTCGAACATTTCATAATTTTAAAATAGAATTTAAAACTTTAAAACATAAGATTCTACTAAGAAATTTACCGGTTCAGTTTTCTATGTATGAAGATCATAAAAATGGTTCACAGAGATTCCATTAAAATTTTTATAAGCAGAAAGATTCTCAATATATTTACTGATATTTTTGCTCATTCATAACTATTAATTGATAAATGGCAAAACAATTCTCTCATGGTAAATTCCGTTAATATGAACAAAGGGATTACTAGTTCACATACTTCTAAGTAAAAAAAAAGTTAAACAAAATTCTGGGTAAGTTTCTAAAATAAATGAAATAATAATATTAGAATGACAATGATAATAATCTAAAACAAAAACACCAAAGTCGTTTTGCAAGTCAGAAATCCAACCAAATAAACTGGGCATAAAGCATTGACGCCAAACTAAGATATGATAAACACATTGTTCCAGAACATGCTTTAACACAAAGTATAATATTATGAATCCAGTTTAGGCAAACAGTGTGAGCTGAGGGGGGGGGCGGTTAACTGTTAGGTTACAACATAGAAAAGGAAAACAAAACGATCACATTTGATTAATATACCAAATAAATATGTTATCTTTTTTTCTCTCTCCTCTAATCAAGTAATGTTGGCCAAGAGCGTGTCCAGAGCGCAGCTCAGGACAATGATCGATTGAAAAGTGACCGATATTTAGTGGCAGCATAATTGATTTATTTACCAGGCAAAATATTTGATCAAAATGTAGTGTTGTCAATAATTTCGTTAAGAATACAATCGGTCAGAGGTATTGTTTTGATAAGTCATTAGTTAGTAGATCAGTCAATTTGTTATAAACAGAGCGGTTGGTAGTAGAGAGAAACAGGTTGTGGTGCAATAGAACGTGTAGCAAGACAACCTTCTGTAAAATAAAATCATTTGGAGGTTTTGATATGCAGATGATGGCACACACAAAATTTGGACTAAAAACTCTATTGATCCTTACTCTATATAAAACATAGAACATTTACATTTTATGGTTAAAGTAATAGAGTTGGGTTAAAAAGTGCAAGATGTTAGATGGGTCAAATGGTTAGAAAGTAGGATACCAAATGGTCATTTGTTAGAACGGCCATCTTCTGCTCCAACAAGCGTCGGAATTTTGTAGGTGGATGCAAGGCACCTGACGTAAACTAGTCGACCCCATTCTCATTGGCACTCTATGCAATTCTAACAGAGTCATAATTCGTTGTATGCATTCACCGAGCGTATGACGTAGTAAGCAAACCATAGACTAGAAAATGACCATCTTAACGACAAATTGCGTATTCGTACTAACAATTGACCAATCTAACAAATACAATGACCGATTAGTAATTTCCTAACAAATTGACCGGTCTAACAAATAACCATGTTCCAATTGTCTAATGTCTAACAAAATATTTGGATTTTATTAATTAATATTTCCGATAACATGGATCCTGCAGACATTACGAGTACCACTACTATATTCATATTAACCAACTATCGTAATTAACACTATGTTGAGAATGTCAAGCAAAAATTGAAACAGATAAGTGAAAAGAAATGTGAAGTACCTATTTGGAAAGTAATTTAATTATAATATTGTCGTTCTAAAGTTCTTAGATGTGTTAAATATAGAAGATAGAGAAGTGTTGTAATATTAAATTAAGGCAAACATGACAATGATTTATTATGAAACCAATGTTTATCCTTATAACAAAATAAATTATTTTGATGTGTTTTGTCGCTATATTTTTACAAAAGTTCCATTTATAAAGTGGCCCTCCTTTTTGTACTGCTATAGAAAAGGATAAACTATTGGTTTTTCGATAATTTTTTTTTAAATTGTAGATTATTAAACCCATTTACTTAAATCAGAATACAGACAAATCACTTCGCACAACAAATTGTCAACAGTGAAATAAATTTGATTGTAAAATTAATAGAAATAGACGTATGTAGTGTTGAAATTGTCAGTATCTCAGCAATATAGATCATCATTTATTTTTAAGAGGTCAGTTTATTTCCTTCAGACAGGGAGTCGTCGACCCATCTCATTCTTTCCAACTGGCCACACCGATTTCCCAGCGCCTTCTATCTTCATGATCCACAAGCTTCAGTCCAACCGATCGACATTCTCTCTCTGCCATACTTTTTTCCAGGTCAATAGATATTTAGAAGAGTCTCCAGAAATTGAAGCCAAGTTCCAGTGGGCGGGAGAGGTTTACCGCCTCATGAAGACATTTGGATCGTAAGAGTCCTCTACTTGACTTCTCTCTTTGACAATAACTTGTTCACTTAATAATGCAAAGATACTTTGACAATCTGTTCTTGTTCACATGGTGCAAAATTAGATTGGCTATCTGGTCATTTTAAATTTTGTAATTTTCTTTAAGACATCTCAAATTTATCTCTGTTTAATTTTCAAGATATAGATATGCAATTATTAATCAAGTGTAACGTTTTTCAAAGATTATAATACAAATTATGTATACTATGTATAAAAGATGCAACACGATAAATGCCTAATATATAATCAAACAAACATTTAATTAACGAAATAAATGGGTTTAATAATAATAGATCGAAATTTGGATTACGTAAAACATTGATTGTGAGATTTAGATTATTTTAAATTTTGAAAACAGGAAATGAGATATTGTCAGAGAGGAATGTAGTAATTAATAGAGGTAGACAAAAAATAAATTATCAAAAATGGTTTAAAAGCAAAACACAAAATGCCATTTATTATAGATTACAATTAATAACTGCAGCTAAACTTTAGCATTTAGGTACTAACTTTGGAGAGACGGGAAATGGTGATGTTGAAGCGTCATGGTTTTAGTAGCTCCTATAAAAGGGGAAAATCAGGAGAGTTGATGACAGTATTGCATTTGATCTCATAGCAGCCGATAATATTAGTCTTCGGGTTCCGAGGTTTGCCTAACTAAGTTCAAAATCGTCAGCTCTAGACCATTTACTACACCCAGGTGTGGTAGGAAATAACAAATTCAATTTCGCCCCGCTACAATCTTGACTCACTGTGCTCTAATTGTCAATATTTTATATTTTTCTTGCTAACAAATTCGAAATAGTCAAACTAAGTTCTTAAACGTGGTCTGTTAATTTAGACATTTAAGTCTATAAATCAAAATACAATATCAATGGAATAATTATTTGCTTTAAAAAAGCGTAAATTTAAAAAATATACGTCTACTGTAATACCTACATATAAGTCCATAGTTCAACTGTATAATTGGCAATTAAGAATGTATAAAAATACCTATCTTTGTACAAGTTTTTAAAATATTATACTAATATTGAAAAGTTATCACAATTGAACTTTTATGATTCTTGTTTACTATCCTCACAAAACGAAGAAATTTGATTAAAAAACACTATGAAAGTGTAATATAAAATAAAATGGACAAAAGATCAAAAATTTAAAGTTCATTTTAGATATTTGGCCAAAGGCTTCATCAATATATTTAACAATGAATAAATTTAAATATCAAGTCGACAATTCAAAAAGTAATAGGTAGGTAAGACATACGTATGTAGATCAAGAAAAAATGAAATAAAATAAACATAAAGTAATAGAAAGTAATTACTTTCTATTACTTTATGTTTATGTCAAGGACTTGGTAGTCCTTGGTTTATGTTTATTTTTTCTTGATCTATGTCTTGCCTACCTATTACTTTTTGAATTGTCGACTTGATACTTAAATTTATTCATTGTTAAATATATTGATAAAGCCTTTTGAAAAATATCTAATTAACATTATAGTTTTGATCTTTTGTCCATTTTATTTCTATTATATTGATCTAAAAGTGATATACTATTTGTCTAAGAGGTCTACAACCTTTTGATTGCTTATTTTCATTGTATTTCCTGTACAAGTTAAATTAATTTTCTTTGATAAATTATGAAAAATACAAGATAGTATAGTTATTTTTCCAAAGGGTGTATATGTAGGCAAACAAACCAACCTGTCAAAGCGGAAAGCTTAATGTCATCTTAGCTTTGTTTTGTTGCTGGATAGGCTTCTATTGTCTTCCTCATCACATTTATTTATTCAGACCATGTCTCCATAATGTATATAAAGCAGTTTTTTAAAATTCTATCCCCCGTACTTTTTGAACTTCTAACAGTAATATTCTGTGTTTTGCCTGCAATAACCTTTTTCACATAGAAAGGACTCGCGAACTGAATAGTCCACTCCGTTACCCGTTACATGTAAGCTGGAAGTAGGTAGGCAGTTTATTTGATTTTGCGATTTTATTTTCCAACTTCTTAAAGTTTTGGAAATTAACGTTACTCAAGAGTCATTAAATTTGTCTAGATCCTTCTTAATGTAGGATTAATCTTAGTATCTCTTTTTAGTAGCACCTGAGCTTGCAAATCCATCTAATATGAAAAAAATAAAGCAGTTCAATTATATACTAAGAGGAGAGGCACTATAATTTACTTAAAATATTAAAAACTGACTATTGGTTATACTCGTATGCGTGGTGAGACCTGTTGTACAAAGACGTAGCCGGAATTTTTGATTATCTATTATTTTACTAATTTTACATCCATTACACAATTCTCGTGTGTTTTTCTTCTGTGATGTATTTAAATTGCATTAGTCTGTATGAATTAATGCAGTTCCATCTTTTTTCAATATTTTTATAATTTGTAACTTGCGGATGTGGGAATGGCTTTACTTATTCGAGTTGAAGAACCTGATCTACTGGAAAGTAGGGAATGTTCAATTGACCAAATTTGAGATATAATGTTTTATTAAATTAGTTTGCGATAGTTCGTTGGTTTGTAACATATAGATAATGCATATGACATGACATATTCAATTAAGATCAAGATTGGATAGGGTAATTTGATACCACCTTAGTTATACTTTTATTTTTCAGAATTTCGATATACTAATCAAGAATTATAACATTATTTTTAAAATCTCTATTTTAACATTAACTTTATTGCCACCCTGTATGTACTTATATATTTTATTCTTTATTATTTCATTCATAGAACTTTTCTACTTAATTTATCAGGCATATTAAATTAACCTGGTTGTACACCCGAAAATAATTTCTAAAGGGAATAAGACAAAAGCGTATAAATTAAATTTAAATGTTTAAAATTTCGGAATTCCTATTTTTATATGTTTGATGGACGAAAACATTGATTTAAAATAATTTGGTGGTTTGTAGTTGTCATATAATTTTTTTGACTGTATCAGCGATTAATTTATCCGTCTTTTAATTTTAAAAACTTGAATTGAATCTTGTGACTGAAAAAGCTCCATAATCTTTCAAAATGCACTAAATTTTACGACAAAGATAGTTTGTTTTTTTGTAATTTGGAGCTGTGTAGTATCCAAAATACGTTAGATCAACATAAAGTTTTAAAAGCATAGACATGGACATAAAATTTAAATTTTTAAATCCTGTTGACAATTCTTGTCTTACTTGGTAAGCCGAGGTGTTATTGCCTTATTCTGAATTTCGATTTGTTTTCTATATAATTCCAGTCATAATTCATTAGAAGAGGGGTTTGTTACAAAGGTACACATCTCGTGGTATTAACTTTCAGTGTCGCCCGGACGCATATGTCTCCAGATTCCAGTCTGTATTAACCACGACTACAGCCGGCCCTACGACCACCTCAGCCTCTCCGGGGAGCTCAAATGGGCCAAGCTCTCGTTTGAACCCTCAGCATTGAATCTGACCCCAGTGCCCCTGAATACGGAGATCAGTGTCCGCTTTTTGGTGCTGGCAACCAACTACACGAGGCCTTCCAAATTGCGCCTTGAGTATCCGCATATTGAGGCTGATGATGGCACTCCTATGAGACCACTGCAGATCGCTTTCTTGGACAAGTGTGGTAAGGAGCCAGTTTACATAGACTGGTCATTGTATTGTATACTTTTAGACTGGTCATTAGCATTGTACACTTTTAGACTGGTCATTAGCATTGTACACTTTTAGACTGGTCATTAGCATTGTACACTTTTAGACTGGTCATTTCATTGTATACTTTTAGACTGGTCATTGGCATTGTATACTTTATTTAGATATCATTCCTCGCCGACCTACAGAGGGTGTGGATGAAGAAGACGAAGAAGGAACAGCAGTTGAATTGCGCTGTCGTCTCTTATTCAAATGTGCCCGGCCTCTGTCCTTCTGCTCACCGATCCGGTTCATGGATGACCAGGGCAACACCGCTGACCTGTTTGTTACCTGCTCAGCCGATAACTGCATCTTCACCAGCTACCCGTTCATCATGAAGCACAGGGATGACTTCCATATCGTCTGTGAGGAGGTGAGTGCAATTCGGGATCAATGCCCTGGGGAGGGGGGGGGGCATCAGTCCGCTGTTGTTGTTAGCATGACAGACAGAAGCTCAACAAGGCACTGCCATCCACCCCAGCAGTCCCTCTGTTTTCCTTCTCTCAAGTCTATGCGCTGTCATCTTTAACAGAAGTTGTCAAAGTGTTGTTCAACGGTCGATTGACTAATGTAGTTCATTGTTATTGCTATCAAAAAGAGAAACTTGGCTACTCAATCAAGTAACCAAATCTTTGAGTTCAAGGTGATCATAATAGACTTCAAATGTAACTTTGGGATGCTCTACATTCAAATCTATTCATTTAACTTAATATTGGGTCTAAAATAATTTGAATATTAGAATAAAATGTTAGCACAGGATGTGGAATAAAATTCTCTGCGTAAAAATTAAATAGGTAAACGCATTTTTGAATTTTTGGATGTGCCGCGGTTTTGCCCAAGGGCGGCAGAACTGACCTGTGCGGTTAGATTTGACTGAACAGACGCCGTTAAGTAATCAATCTGCGCCCGCCGCCCACGCCCCCTACCTGGCTGTCAGACAAATAATTTGGAATGGATGTCAAGAGGTAACTCTCAGGACGATTACAAACCGAGTTGGCGGTTGATATTTCATTGATCTATCACATGGCAGGGAATATTTATTCGAACGCATCATAATTATCTTCTTGTTTATGTTATTCTATTCCTATTTAACCCTTTCGTTTACTGGGGGGGTTACCTTGGACCCCATCGGTTCTAAAATAACTGGTAACAACCAATGCTTTTATATGTTAGGCAAGTTTTCTGAAAATTGCAGCTGCATACACCAATTTGTGTCCATCCGCCAGCAACCGTTTTGTCAAATAAGATAATATGTGTTTTTTAATATTGAAAACTAACTAAATTTGCAATCATACGTGTAGGATAGATTGGGAATCTATTATTTCTGGTTATTACTTTGTTCTTGAAATTTTCTTTTCTGGAGCAAATAATTTTGTTAGTGCCCATTTTGAGCACAAATTTTATGGTAGACAGGAGCAACCCAGGTACATAATGCAAATTCCATTGAACGATCTCAGCTCGAAATTTTGATTATATTGAACCACCTAATATGTTAATTTGGGGGCAATAACTCACATTTGGAGTGGGGGTCCATTAGCCTCCCCCCTCAGTAAACGTAGGTTGCTGAAACGTCCTGTAGACGGAAGGGTTAAGAGTTGTCGAATATCTTTGATGTTTTTTTGCCTAACAATGAAATCATTAAAATTATTCTACGGCAAAGCTACCCAGTACCTATTCCTGTGTTAAGATAAAAAAGGTTCGCTGACGCATATCAAAATGTGAAAATAGTAATAATAAAAGGTATACTTTGAAACAGTTATAGCTGAGCTATCGCTTGCGAGTAGTATATTTTTTATCAAAGTATACCTGTTTTTTTAATATTGCTCTTAACACAAACTACTAAGATGTAACTCTGCCTAGGACCTAGCTCATGCAAGTTTTTTTAAAATCAAGACAGTCAAATTTGTCAGTACCAAGACCACAAGGAAACATTGCCAAAAACGCTACTGATTTTGTACGAATTTAGTGAGCCGGATGGCTAGAATAAAAGTATTCTAACGCTTGCTCTAGTCATTTTAGAGGACTTTGCAGTTTTATCAAAACTTATTGTATTATAAATATTATTTTTTTTAAAACGGAGTTACACAGAACATAAAAGGGGTTAAATGGGACATAATACAGGTTATATTGGGAACAATTGGGCAATCAAACTTTTTGTTTGAACGCCACCGAGTTCCCTAACCTAGTTGAGACTGTACAGACTTTAGTCATCCGTCACACTTGTACCACGATGGACTGTACAGACAGTAGTCATCCGTCACACTTGTACCACGATGGACTGTACAGACAGTAGTCATCCGTCACACTTGTACCATGATAGACTGTACAGACAGTAGTCATCCGTCACACTTGTACCATGATAGACTGTACAGACAGTAGTCATCCGTCACAATTTAACATGATAGACTGTACAGACAGTAGTC
>JAUYWI010073787.1:0-14005 GCA_034780595.1 Parotoplana pacifica | reverse complement strand
CATTGGCCTCAATGACTGCTCCAATGCGTCGACTCATGCTCCCAACCAAGTTATTGATAACTGGCTGTGGTATTTGTTCCCACTACTGTAGCTAATACTTAGCTAGCTGTTGCAAATTTTTGGGATGTCGTTGCTGAACGCGTTGTCCAAAATGATCTCTATAAGATTTAGAACAGGGACACCACGGTTCCTTAGAAATTCTTGAACTCGGTTGGAATATTGAGCTGGGGCATTATTCTGCTGAAGCGTCCAGGGGAGTTGAGGATGATTTTCTTCATCTAGGAAACGTGTAAGGATGTCAACGTAAATTCCTCCATTCACATGTTGCTGCAAAAATTGGATGGTTGCTTTGCCATCATGCCAAATAGCTCCCCAGATATGCACGGAACCACAACCAGCCTGAGATTTGTGCTTGATTAAATCATCCCTCCAACGTTCACCGCGCTGCCTCCAGACAAGTTGTCTTCCGTCATTGGCAAACAAGCGGAATCTTGATTCGTCTGACCAAACAATCTTATGGAATCTTTGAGGCTGCCAGATCACTCTGTTTTGACACTATTGAAAGCGTTCAACTCGATTAGCTGGAGTAAGAAATGGCTTTATAGGACAGCGGTACTTCTTAAACCCAGCCCAGTCTTCTTCTAACTGTCCATCTGGAAACATTCTTTCCCCAAATGGCAAGTAGTGCTGGAGTACTAGAATATCGGTCAATATTGGCTAAATAGTTGACTTCAGGACTGGCCCAGGAGGTTTTATTCTAACAACAGTACCTGTAGCTTAAAATATCCTAAACCAAAGTCCGATAGATGTTCTGGAAACACCAAGTTCTTGTGAGACTCTTGACAATGATCGCCCACATTCTATCATGGCTGTCGCTCTACCAACCAATACAAGATCATGCATGATGACTAAAGCACAATTTCCCTTCTAACAAATTTATAACACTACACAAATCAACTACCAAATAAATACTCAGTGATTACTGCTCTAACCATTGAATTATCAATGGTACAAACAACTTACAGATGAACACTGAAAAGTGATTACCAGAGTTATCAATAGCACAAACAACTTACAGATGAACACTGAAAAGTGATTACTGATCACTACTGAAGCTGATTATGGCTAGGCTATTAAGCATAACTTTAAAACTAAATATTCGTTTCTTAATTCAATTTATCATTCAAACTGGACAAAGCCTATGCACTTTAGTGTATAGAGATACATTAATACTTGAGATTAAAGAAATATCTTCTACAATTTATTTAGAACAAACTTCTAGGATTCCAATTTTTGTTTTTGTTGTCCTATCTTTCCACATGAGAAAAGGGAAATGTCAGAACGAAATTGATTCTTTCTAATACCCATAGAAATAGATTACAGGCTGTATATCTATTTAAGCTAACATCCTTACCACAGTAGAACACATAGGCGAGATGGAGGAAGTGAACTTCTCGTAGCGATTTAGTGCTTTGCAATGTTTCATAATGAGTGAATAATATTGATTGCAACGGAATTTAATGGACACTAATGTGTTATCAAATGAACTTACAAAAAATTCTTCAAAAAAAGTATCCGTCTTTCTTGGTTGATTTTTTCTGTTTGAAACCAATGAGAGTCACGTATTAGCTTTAAAATTATCATGCGCAAATTTTACCTTTATAGGTAGATAGTTTTTTTTTTACAGTAAGGAATGTCAAGCATATAATTTTATTACGATTTAACAGGCGTAGTCTACTCATTAAACTTCTGGATTAAAATTGATGGCTACAACTTCAACAAATACCTCGACGATAATAAACTAGGTATTTGTAAACATGTTTATGTTTTACTTATTCATATTAAAATATACTTTTATTATTGAAATGGAAAAATTGTTTAAAAAAAACGTTAATTTTTTAAAATGTTAAAATTAGTTTTTGCAGTCATAAATTCTTAAAAACTACCATTTTTATTAAGATTTAAAAATGAACACACTTTGGAATAATAAGCAGTGTGGATTAGTACTGCCATGGGATTCAAACATGCCTATTTTAAACAAAAATTAATGATATTGTGTTTAAGAGCAATAATAAAAAAACAGGTATAGTTTGATAAAAATATACTACTTATCTATATTACTCGCAAATGATAGCCCAGGACAGGCTATCATTGCCTAAATAATATAAAATGTTCGTATATTTTATATCAAAGCATAGAAGTAAAGAAAATTTGCCAATTTTGCATAAGAAGAAGCTATTGGCAAAAAAGTAATTTGAAGCCTGTTTTTTTGATAATTATTGTTTTATGGACGTAGAATAGATAGATTTACCATTTCATAAAGCATATTGATATAGCAAATTAGTACAAACTGAAAAAAGTGAAATTAACGATTTTTCTATATTTTTACTTTTCAACGGAATTTAATATTTTCTTTTTGAATGTGTGTAGAACTCATAAATGAAACGTTTTAAAATTCATAACGAGTTAGAGAAATTTTTAACTACCAAAAAAACATTATTTGGCAGCCATCTTGGATTTCATATCATTAAAATGTTTAGAAAAAATCTAACCCTATTAAAAAAACTTATGACACCTTACAAAATCAAATGAATTTTTGCTTATACTAAAAAAATACACGAAGCCCTATTTCCATGACAAATGTGCCTACACTGTTAAGGTAATAGGCCGTTAGAGTATTGTAGGACTTCTGAAAATGGGATAAATATTGTCATCTATAGCTTGTACATTTCAAATTCTAGAACAACCAATTTCGGTCAGTAAATTTAGCTTGCCTTTGCCATGTTAACGTGTGCAAATTTCACAGAAATCGGTTTAGTTGTTTTTGAGATATTAACCCCCAAAGTTAGCCATTTTTCTAAAATTGTTTCTTCTTTCTTCATTACCGATAAATGGTCACTAAACTTCAAACATTTTGGATGAAATTTGGCACATTTATTAAGTGTCTGAGGGACTATAAAATGCTGAATTAGTTTTGTTGATACTCCCTAGCAACCGCCTAGAAATGAGTAATATGCATTAGCAGTATAAAACAAAACTTCACCGATTTAAGTAAAATTAGATGCTGTTTGAAACCAAAATTATGTCAATATATGATGTAGTTAGTTGTAAAATATACAATAATTTGCAGTTTTTGTTAATTTATTATGCAATATATTTTTATAGAGAAAATGTAAATGGATTTCTAATGCTCTAAACATAGATTTTCTACTAAAATTTATCTATTTAATTAAAATATATGAATAAAACAAAATAAATAAAAGCCAATTGGCCAAAAGGTCCCAAAGATGGTTAGCTCTTCCGAAATAAATTCAAAAACTTCATGAAATAAGTGAAATTAAATATGGTTAGCTATGGTGTTTAGGTTGGTATTAAGTATAGACATTTCAGTACATGAATTAAATTATCTTAAGATGTTAGAGCTACCAGAACATATTAACAATCTTTGTTTTCTTAAATTATTTATATTTTAATTTTGTTAGCTCAAAAATCTTCATGTACCTACTGAAATACCTAGTTACTTAATAATATCTACGTAGAACCATACCATAGCTAAGAATATTTAATTTCACTTATTTCATGAAGTTTTTGAATTTGTTTCGGAAGAGCTAACCATCTTTGGGTGGGGCCTTTTTGGCCAATTGTCTTTTATTTATTTTGCTTAATTCATATATTTTAACTAAATTAAAAAATTATTTTGGGAAAGAGATAACCAATTTTAGGGTCTCTTTGGCCAATATAATTAGATAGTGAAAATATTAACAAATTTTGATAAACCAAACAACAATAGTTGATTCTTTTTTTTCTAAAAACTGACAATATACAGGGTGTCTCAAAATATACGCATAATAGGGAAAACTGAAGAATTGAAAAAAAAGAGTTTATTTGTCTATGGTTAGAATTTCTATGAAATTTAATCAATAACCAAATAATTTAAAATATTAAAGAGTGTTATTGGTTGTCTGTCAGTTCAGTTTAAACAAATAAACTTTATTTTTTTTAAATTCTTCAGTTTTCCCTATTATGCGTATATTTTGAGACACCCGGTATAATTCTTAACACTTAAAACAACTTATTATTCTTATGGCTGAGCCTCATAAAGTATCTTTAAAAAATTCACATATTTTTAAAGTCCATCAAAAAGACGTGTGACGCCCTCAAATATTAATAGAAAATCTTCCAGGGACGCATATACCAATTGGATCAGAAAATATAAATCAGTATGACTCCATGACTTCACAGATATATATTCATATATTCATAGCATTCAAGTATGTATAAAATCTTATAAATTCTTTCTCTTAAAAAGTAAAATACAATATGGTTGAGATTAATATGTTGATTTGTTAATTTAAAAGTAATTTTATTATCAACCTGTTTCTGGTTATATGAAAATGGTTAAGAGGTGCATAGTTTATATAATTAAATTGTCTTAAAAAGAAAAAAATGTTATACGATAATTTGCAATTCAGAGTCAACTGACTAGCTATAACTCAAATTAAAGCAAAAAAAGATTACAGTGAATAAAAAATCATTTATGGAAATATGGAAAAGTAGCTTTCCTATAAAAACTGTTTTCAATGTACACAGAAACAATCTGATTGACTATTTCTGTTTATAGTGTCAATACACCAGCTTGTTGAAATATGTATTTACCAATGCAGCTATAATGGAAAATAAGTAACATTATATAAAATCCTATCCAAATAACAAATCTCACTTATAAGACTTCCATTCATTGGATTAATCACTAGGTTAGTGCTACATTGCTAACAGGTAGATGCCTTCTTGCCCTCAATCTATCTATCTTGTTCTCTGCCTTGTGGCAGGTCCATGTGTCTATGGATTCCACTTTCTTCAATGTTTTTCCATGAAATTTTCTGCCTTCTTCTCCATATACACACATTTCAAATAATTTGATTTTCCTTTTTATCGCTTTCATGTAGTGTCCACGTCTCAGAACCATATCCTCCAGATTAGTGTCTTCACTATTTTCTTCTTTGTTTCTACTTTCAGACCCCTGGTTAGAAGTTCTCCTCTTTTTGTAAATGCAGTCTTTGCCACTGCTATTCTAGTTTGAATTTCTTCTTCACATCTTCCGTTTGAGGTAATTATTCCTCACAATAGAGAGCGTATAAAAAACTTTTACAAGGTTGTCAGAACTTGATTGATTTATCTCATCATAATCACCATCTTTTAATTTAGAAAACAGTGTATTTATATATTTTTAAGCCTAAAATGTATGTAGTATCAATGTAATTACTTTGTGTCCGGTATAGAGGCGAACCAACTTTCCAGATAGACAATCAAACATTCGAACAGCCCGATCTGCAGATCCTGTTGCGATGTAATTAGAATTAGGATGAAAATCCACAGCCGTGACATCAGACAGGTGCTGCACAAAAAGACGTAGGGATTGAGAATGATCGGTGGACCACAAACGTGCCGTCCTGTCTTGACCGCCCGTAACAAAATAATGGCCATGCGTGGGTGAGAATCGGACAGCCCAAACAGGCAAAATGTGATCTCTAAAAGCGGCAACATTCGACCAAGTGTAGGAACACCACAATCGAGCAGAGCCATCAGAGGAAGCGGAAAGAAGAAGGGAGCTGTCCGGATTAAATGATAAATCGCACACAGGTCCTGAGTGGCCAGTTAGGTATCGAGTTGCAGGAGCATCCTTCCTATAATAGACACAAAATAGAGCTACTTAGGTTAAAAATAATAATTTGTCATCACTATACACGATAACTGTCACCTTTTAGTACCAGATTTTATTTTATGAACGGGATAGTTAGAGGGAAGATAACAACGTTGCCCAGCGGATGTGCAAAACGTCCTTCTGTATGCTCTTGTTGCCTGCCATTTGAAGCCACAGCAATTGATGTTTAAGAACACTTACACCGTGCTTTTAGTTACAAAAGCTAACTTACCTTTTTGGAAAATGAGTAAGCTTGGTGTAAATATCATCTTTGGGTTCCTATGTGTTTTAGACACCTGTTGGCGCGGAGTCATGATAGGTGCCTCCGTAACTTTGACGTTAGAGGCGCCATGGGACAGTTGATTTGCTTCAGCTGAGAGAAAACTATCATTTACGTTGATACTCATTCTGTGAGTCTACTCTGAGTACGTTATAATAATCAAGTATGGTCTCGTCCTAGAAAGATGAGGTGGGCGTATTCCTTTGATCCAATCGATTGACGCTTTTTACCGTAATCAACAACAACAGTATGATATCATATATTATACCATCATTACTTACAATCCAAGAGAATCAGGGTTCATCATAGCACGTCGCACATCACTGTCTGTCTTATCAAGTTCGTCCAGCTGTTCACTATCTAGCAATGTAGGCAGTCCGCGCCCGCTAATACTGGACACCTGAACCTGACCATTAGACAGTCCTGCAGCCATCAAATTGCTGTCCTCGGATATCGTAATGGAAGAAACACCTCCTTCTGCAATCACGTCAGAATTTGTCAAGGTGAACATACAAACTGATGGCGCCGAGTCGGTCGGCCCCTTTCCAAGATGTATACGATGACAAAGTTCGTTTTGTCGCAATCGGCGAAATTCCTTGTCCGCATCCCTTAACTGAACAATAATATACTATGTTTTCAAAGGCACCGTATAAAAAAACTATTCTCCATTAATTAAGTTAAGAAAAATTTATAATTTTATCCATTACTGACGTAGTTAGTAGTATATGATAAGAAATGTGTATAAGTAATTTTGCTCATTTTTCTAAATATAACTTGGTACTTTTATCTGAACACAAGGGCATCGAAATTCTACTACAAAAAGATGATTAAGAAAATATAAACCAAAGATGAAAAATAATATCCAAAAGTGGCCGAAAACAAATTCTTTTTAATGTAAATTGGTAGCATAATATCGCGTATGTTCCCTTTACTTGATTATTGTGTGTCACATACTTATCATACACATTTCTAATTTATGACCGACTAATAAAAGACAACTTTACCTCAGGCAAAGGTATCCTGGTTACTGGAGGAGCATTGCTGTCCTGCTTACCCGTCGTCTTGCCACCAATACCGCCCTTACCGGATCCACCACTTGCTCCAGAAATATCTTTCTTTAACTTTTTCTTTTTAGCAGCTGATCCTTGTTCATCTGCTTCACCATTAACTATAGATCAATAAATGAATAAATAACCCAACAGACCGATTGGGAAATAAACTCTCCATTTTAATACACACCAAACATGACAACTCGTAGGAATACTTTTAAAAATCAGGATTAAAAAAATAATCGTCTATAAACATTGACGCAAGTTTATTATTTTTTAGTAAACCATACCTGACTCTGTTTGACTATTGGTCATTGCATTTGAGACTGGCGGTCGACTACTGCCACCTGAAACATCGATATCGGATTCCTTCAAAAGTCCATAAAGAACTCGTGTTTTATTCACGTCACGTCGTGCCTCTCCAAACATAGCACCTCTTCTCGAATCTATGAGCAGTTTGGAACGTGGAGGACCCTCAAAAACTAAATGACAAGTAAGAAGTTGTTCAAACTATTGGGCCAAATTCTCAGACACACATATGTACTATAGAAGATATGTTCCTGCACTGTTAATCAGAATAATTTATTACTATTTAAAGTGTCAATTAAGCATTAGTCTTCAGATATATGTAAATACATAATCAGTTCATCTAACCAGCAATTTAATCTCAAGTAAAAAAAAACATTTTTAAATGAATATATTAAAAACGTAACTTCGAATTGATTGCTGAACTGCATAAAAAATGTACAATTAAAAATCTATCCTCACCAAATGAAAACAACTTACTTTCTATATCTAACTGATCTGTAACCACACTGTGAATTACTTGCAGTGATTTTTCCTGTAGGAAACGCTTTAAAAGATTATATGACTCTCTGGACATGCTTAAAACAAAATTAACTGAGCGGAATTGCTCTAAAAGAGGATTAGAAGATAAATGTTCGGGTTTTTGTACAGTGGCAAGTACTTTAATGTCATCCTGATAGAAATCATCTTGTAAAGCACGAAATCGGCGAAGAAACATTGAACCTAAAATGATCAACAAAAGGATTATTTGACCTTGATTCATAAATAAAATTAAAATAGTAAACTAAGAAATTGTCAAAAATTTAGTATAATATAATGAACATTCATGAGGTTATTTTTATCTAATGCAGTCATATTTAAATTAAAAATAACAGCCTTTAAAAATTAAAGTTTGACTTGATTTTCCACCACAAACTATTCAAAACTACCAGGCAAAATGTGTACTGTTAACATGCTGAAAATTTTGACAAGAAATAAGAGGATATGGTATAAACCTCTTGTCAGATGAAAACCTCTCATGTCTATAAGACAATCAAATTGATTTTCATTTGGCTTTGAATGTTTAAAAAATTATAGTGATAACATTTGTGCAAGCATAGTATTCAGTAGTTCTACAAATGAGCAAACAATTAGTTCTGCAAATGACCAATGAATATTAAGAATCGAATTTTCAGACACTGACTTTTTCATCTAATTGGGGTGTATATTTTATTAAAACTGTCATGTTCATGCTTATTTAGGAAGACACTGACTTGGGTAAATATTATTTTTAAAAATACTAATATAATTTTTGCACCATTTAGGTAACTAAATTAATCTATCAGTTGATTATATAAAGCTACTGAACACAAAATAAATCTAACTTTAAATCAAAATTTTCACTACTTAAAAATAGATTTAAGTATGAATATGAAAAACACCAACCTTCTTGACACATAGTGCCACTAATTAAACGTAAATACATTTGAACAAATACAGGATAAAGTATAGTTGATAATTCCGGCTACAAAATAGAATTAAAATAAGTGAAAAATTAATGTCATATCAAATAAAATAATAGAAATAAACAAAAATACCTTATGCATATCCAAAGCATTCTCAACAAAATTAACTAATTCCAAATATTTATCTTCATATCTATTTGGTTCATCATCTGCTGTTCTGAAAATGAAAGAAAAGTTGATCAACTGTAAAAAAAGATAGTACAATAATAGTAATTCTTGTACTAAATACTAATGAACTATGAAAATCATAAGTAAATTAAAAATAAATTGCCATTCACAAAAAGAATTTAATATTGATATATTTCCAGATTACTTAAACTTTCAATTTTCATGACCAAACTATTCTATTAGACTATAAATATCTGATATATTTCTCATCACATATCTTCTTATAAATGTATTTAATTTAAAATTACGCTTGATAATCCATAAATTCTTTGGCAATATTATCCACTTCATTGAGTTGTGCTTCACTTTTTAACAATATTTCAGTTTCCTGCAAATCAAAATTCAAGAAAACATAAAATGTTTATAATGGAACTTTATTTAATAAAATAAAAATAAAGAAATTAAAATCCATAATGAATTATCACAAAATATTAATGTTCTCTTATTTTAACAATACCTAACAACTATAAATACTCTAACATGTCTGTGCATCATAGAAAAACCATATACTGAAAACAAAAGTAGAAGCACAGCTTTCAAAAGCCAATAAGTGTGATAAACTTAAAGCAACAATTAAACTGAAATAATGAAATTAACAAAGCAATGTACAGGCTGGTACACATATTACATATTTTTTAAATGATAATTTATCATACAGAATTTGCTATAAACATATTTATAGTATAACTCTAAAGTTTATGTATTTTTTCCATATATCACAAAGGAAATAAGAAATAGAATTAAATTCAGAACATTCTAAAGACACAAATATCTATCAATTATTTGATGGCAAGGTGAAATGTATCAATGAATTATTTGAAATATCACTCAGTAAAATTAAAGCAGTAAAATTTAAAAAGCAAATAGGAGGTTTAATATTTTTTCTAATATAATTATAATTTTAGTTCTTTCAGATATATTATCAGAAAAGTACTTACACAAAACTACATAAATCAATAACCAGAAATTTATATGCCTAAACCATAAAAGAAAACTGCTCTGTTGTGTGTATTAAACTCTGGTAAGGAGTTTCCTGCCTTGTCTCAGATTGTGAGATTACATTTGACCATTAATTAAAGCAGATAAAGCTTATTAAATCACATTTCTATACTGTATAAAGATGAAAAAATGGTGCATCATGGATATTAGAAAAATGATCATTTATACCCCCCCCCAAAAAAAATCTCAGAAATTCAACAACTTTTCCTACTAAAATTTGGTACAATCAGATATAATAGTTATAGTCATAAAATTTTAAGAAGCAGCCCACACATTTGAATAGAAAAGACCCATTTATCTGAACAAAAGGAGCTATAATATTTGAAGAAACAAATCCAAATATTTGAAAAGGGGGCCATCAGAAAAGTAATAAATTATTTATTTTTTAAAACAGATTTTATGAATTTATTTTCCTATTTCAAATTTAGCACAATAGTGACTGTTAACCCATGGTACCTATAAATATATCATTACCAATGGCATGCAGTCAGATGTGGCTTCTTGCAGGCAACATTGAATAAAGCTTTTGTATTAATTCAACACCAGTAGATTCACTGAACTCTCAGGCTAAACCTGTGCTACTCATTATTGCTTAGCTTAGAAAGACAAAAGGGGACTCTGTTTTGGAGAGGTGAAGTTATAGAACAGTTTTTTATTAAAACTAAAACACCATTTATTTAACATTTTTAAAAACCTGAAAAAACTTGTTCTATTTATAGGCACCATGTGCTAACAGTCTCTAATGTGCTAAAATTGAAATACTCATTATTTGATAAAATCTGTGGTGCAATACTTTCTGAAGGGCTGTATCTAAAGATAATGGGCTGATAGTAAGTAGAAAAAGAGCCATATATCTTGTACAGTGGAAGCTTGGGTGATTTGGAAACACAGTAAACAAAATTATGTTTGCAGATTGTTTTAGTTTAGTTGCAGTGGATTGGGTTAGAATAATGTCCAAACTCAAAGGATATATCTGTCATCATGATGCTGGTATCCAGGAATGCACTGTAACAGAACCCATCAATACTACAATGTTTGACTCTATGCAAGGGCGAAAGTCAGTTTAAACAATAAAAAAGTAGTTAGCTCATGGAAATTCTTATTAATTAAAGAGCAAACACAGTTTTGTGTGTATTTCAATTATTTTATGGTGTGAGCTAACTCACTTGTTGCCATTTTTGGCCAATAATATTACATTTTATCATGAATAATATGTATCTACACAACAAAAGACTTTTTTAAAATAAGTAAAGAAAGAATACAGTTAGTTATGATAGAAATTGAGTTTAAAAATATTACATACTTAATAAGATTATTTAGTAACAATGATATGTAGGGGTTCTATAAGTTTGCACACTTGATATCAAAACAAAATACTATCCATAGATTCAATACATTATTTTAAACTACATAAACATCTTAGATATTACTGAAAATTTCAAATCAATATCTCTATGAATAGCTCTTGAATTCAACAAACAAATGGTGGCCACATTTGCTTCTCCTTCAACAGGACATGTCATCACTGTTCCTGTGACATTCAATGAACTGTTACTGCACACTGGTACTTATGTGTCTTAAATGCAGCAGCTACCAAGCACATCCCAGCTCCAGTCATTCTCCACCACAACAATGCCCCAGCACACAGAGCTCAAAAGACCTTATTTTGGTTGAATGACAACAATGTCCAACTGATGTCACACCTTCCATACAGTCCAGACTTGGCTCCCTGTGACTTCTTCATCTTCCTGCATGTGAAGCAATCACTTTGGGGTATTTGCTTTGACAACCCACAAGAAGCTGTAGTTGTGGTTGCTTTTCAGCATCAACTTGACCAGTTTACAGATGAAGACAGGACATCTTGCTTCAAAAAGTGGTTTGAACAGATGCAGAAATGCATTGACTGTGATGCAAAATATTTCAAGAAGTTATAAATATGTAAATAACTGTAATTTTATGTGTAAACTATTAAAAATTTCTTTAACTAGTCAATAAACTCATTATTGGACCCAATTTTACCTTATTTTGACTTCAATTTTTAAAATCTGAATTCTGAAGCTATCTATAGAGATATTGATTTGAAATTTTCAGTAATATCTAAGATGTTTATGTAGTTTAAAATAATGTATTGATTCTATGGATAGCATTTTGCTTTTGATATCAAGTGTGCAAACTTATTGAACCCCCCTTGTATGTACCCAAACAGGGTACTCAACACAATGTTCATAAATTCTAATATTAACACAATGTCATTTACTACTCATGCACTATGATTTATGATTATTAAGCTCATTAAATAGAATCCAACTTATACCTAAATGCAGCTAATATATCTAATCACACATTATCATCATTTTTTAAGAGGGAGTCACCAACTGGTCATGCCAATTTTCCAGCACTTTCTATAAGTATGATTTGTAAGCTTCAATCCAACCTTTTGACATTATCTCTGTCATACTTTTCCCTGCCAACTTTAGGCACCTTCTTTTCCTCATCCCTTCCACTTTGAAATGCCATGTCCATTATACACCACTATTCTCTTCCTTTCTTAGCACATGACCACACCATTTTAGAGAAGTAATACCAATTTTGTTGTCCCATTGTTCTCTGTTTCTATGTCAAATTAGATTGATTATGTAATTTGTTTCATTTTAGGAATATATCTTGGCTGCTCACTTATAACTAGCTATTTTGATAGTAATTTCAATTTGACAGTATGTATTATACATATTTATACAGCCCTGTATGTAGGATAATTATATATGTACCTAAAAATTTAGTTATATCCCACTATTGAAATGTGTTAGAACAATAGGTGGTGGGGTGAATCCAGAAATAGTTTCACTAATTAATTTTAAATGACTGTAACTCAAAAACTAATTGAGATAGAAAGCTGATTTAATATTCTAATTAATCCAGACAATCTGGAGAATATTTAGTATTATTTTTAAAGCATAAGAATATTTTTTTATGAAGCTACAGCCATCAAAAGCTTATCAAAAAGTGTATAAAAATGTATATCAAAAAATAATAATCTTCAAAGCATTTTCTATAATTTTCAGGCCATTCACTTTTAAACTTTGGTAACATATTTTTTAGTATCTTTGACATATATATATAATGTAGAATGACAACTTTCACAAAGCAAATAATTAAAATAACAAATAAAAACTGCATGAATATAAATATAATATATAATTCAAAGAAAATAAAAGTGCCTTTGACAACTAAAGATTTGTCTTCATCAGTTACAATAAATCATTAGGTATCTAAATTAATTAATTAATTAACAAAACAAATGATGTATGGATATAAAAGTTCAAAACAATTAAACAAACATTATGGAAGTAATTAACAATAAAAATGAGATTTAGAAAACATAGAAAGATAATCAGAATTCATAGACATGAAAATTGGAAAAAGATGTGAACACCTGTCATTAGAATGCATTTAATGGCATTAAAAATCACTGTCATGCAAAAGTAATGAAATTTAATACAATATATATTTATATTTTTTCCCAATTTTCATGTCTTTGAATTCTGATTATCTTTCTATAAATCAGCATAAAATGCTGAAAAATGTGAACACCTATGATGTTAGAATGCATTTAATGGCATTAAAAATCAGTATCATGCAAGTCACTAAATTTAATACAATATGCACTGGGTCTCAAAATGAATGGAAATAATTTATTCTAATTTAAAAAATATATAAATTTCCAAAGACATTTATAAAACTCTTTGTTTATTTCTAATCAATCAATTAGTAGATAGCCTTTAAAAGGGCTGTTTTCATGTTCTCTGAAGGGTGGGGGGTCACTAATAATATCTGGTATTTCCACCTTTGGCTTCAATAACTCTACAAAACAGCTAGGAAGGCTGTCAATGAGGCTATCAATGTAGTTCTGTGGAAGAGAAGCCCATTCAGGCTGAATCCCACCTTGTAATTGGTTCAAATTCTGGGCAGGTTCTGGTCGAATGTTGATCCTTTGCAC
>JAUYWI010073776.1:0-14005 GCA_034780595.1 Parotoplana pacifica | reverse complement strand
TTTTATGTTCTTTGGACTTCTATTATACTTATATTACCCATTCACATAATTAAAAAATAAAATATAATACATGAATTAAAAATAATAATAAATTAGCAAAAATTCTTTAAATAATAATCTGTCGCTGACTGTGCATACTAAATTTAAAATAAACTTCAGTGTTCGGACCTTATGACGTCACCACAGCCAATAGTTTTTCATAAAATTCAAATGAATTATTCAAAGTTACCCTTGTTCCTAATAAATGTGTGGGTATACAGAGTCGTGTTCTTAGACTCAGTCCTCAGAATAAATACTGTTGCATCAAAGAGTCGTGTCTTATTTTAAAGAGTAAAACAATCCAAGGAATTACCGAAAATTTCACGGGGTTATCTTGAAGTACCTATTCAAATGTTATAGACATTTTACTTTTAAGTGACAGAACTAGAGAAAAACCAACTGGAGAAACATGTTTATTGAATCAAAAGCAACTGGATTCTCTAAAACTAACAGTAACACCTTAGATCTTGATACTGTTTAAAGTAAGACCCTAATCTTTGATGTAACACAAGTGAATCTACCAACTTATTGACCGTTCCATTTTGATGTAAAATAACCCATAAAATATGTCTTAGACAAAATCGACAGTTTGATTAACAGAAAAGGGTTGGTATGAGGATTCCAAATAACTTTAAAGGAGCTTTTTTGAAAAATTGTTCATCGTGCTCAATGTTTCCAAAAAATTAAAAGTCTATATATTATTTATACTACACACTTCTCTTCAAATTATTTTTCTATCTGAAGTGGCCATACTTTTACGTTAAGTCGTAATGTACAATGACAGAAATAGACAGATAGGACGTTTCAAGCAAACCATTAGAAAAATGCACAAAATTTGGAATCCAAACCGACCATACATTAAATTATATAACCACAGTTGATGTTTGATATTTTAGATTTGGGTTTACATCATATTTCTTGTTATTGTTTGTCGTTTTAACTACTTTGCATTTTTATTAGATTTCAATTTACAGTTTATAATTTGGTGTTAAATAAACAAATAAGAATTACATATGTAATTTCAATTAATTTTAAAATTGACTTAACCAAAAAAGTTTTATAAAAGTTAAAAATGATGTAATCCTCTTATGTGGATAAAACACTTTTTGACGCAAAACAAAGAATAATTATTGTTTGTTCCGCTAAAACATCAGTTCATTGTCTGTCTCTGTAAAATACACCACATCGAACTTATTAATGATGACTATTGATTGTAATTTGTTATAATATTGAACATAAATAAAATAACAAAGACATGCAAATCCAACTTTTTTGATTCTTTTTTTTATTGTGGATATACATATGTGAATGATAACAGCCATTACATTTTAAAATTTACACTGAAAAAGAACAATACATTAACATTGATATAACAAAACATATATAACTCAAAAACATTAAAAAAAATAAAATCACTTCACACAGGAATAAAGTCAAAAACCACAGACAAAACAGGATAAACAGAATGAGCTTTAAATGAAATTGAAATATTTGGAAGAGAACCAATGATAATGATTAGATTTGCTTTTTTCGTTCCTTATATCACTTTGGAGCATCTTATCCCACGTAAGCCATTAAACATTAGTTCTTATTTACCGATTACCATTCTGACATTCACTATACCAGGAAGGGAATCCATTCTCACAAGCAGTTTAATCTACGTATGTTAATCTATTTTTGATCTATACATTCAATTTGCCATAGGTAAGGTATCGCACGTATCTGGATTTATTGATTTCTAGATTAAGAACAGGGAATTTCTTTAGATACACAAGTACTTATTTGACAAATATTGGGCTATTGCCTTCTTCAGAGTTAGAGGTTACGAATAAAGTGATTACAATTAATATACTGTAAAGATTAAATAGGCGGAAACGCTGTCAGAATACGAAATAGAAGAGATTATGTGTGGGTACAAACATTCAATGTAACCTCTCTGTCTTATTATCAGTAATGTCATTAACAAGTTACTTTTCTTCAGATTAGGCACCATTGTTGGCTAATTTCAATTCTTAGGGACTTTCACGTCTATTGAGCGGAACTGTTCTCAGTAGCGTCAGGCTAGATTGCTTCTAGTGCCTTGCTAGGTGAAAATTTGTCTGTCTTCACTTGGCAACCACTGTCATTGAAAGTAGCCACTCGCTTTAGGTCTACAGATTCTCGCAGAGTTCCCAGTGGGTGCTCATTTTCCTTACTGAGAAAAGCGAGTAAAGTAAGTACATAATGAAATTTAGCATCCTAGTCGTGGAGGGGAATTTACAGCCAATTATTACCCACTTGGAGATACCAATTTACCACCTTGTGGTCATCACTTTCATCATCAATACCTTCTTCCACTATGGCTTCTTCATCGTCTACTTCTGACTCAATGTCTGTGTCACAATTTTCATCTGAAGACTGTTGAATAATTGCAGCAGCTTCATCAGCAGTGGATAAACGGACACGTCTATCCACGATGAACCAAATCCAAAACTAAAAATGTCCAGCTAATGTGAGCTCATTTATTATATGCAAAACAATTATTGATAAAAGCGATCATTATTATTGTCAGGAAGTGTCTGTGTGATACTGCCCAACCCATAGACAATATATATAAAAATTCTATGGCCTAACCAAGTTCCGAGCTGAACTTAGCTGAATTAGAGAAGATATATTTGCTACCTGGAGATGTGTATGTCTATACACTAACTGTACTCAGTCGCTTCATTGCAATGCAAAATACACGGAAAATCAATGAAATTTGTGTTGTGTCTGTAGGAATGTTCGTACACCATAATTTTGTGCTCAATACTGATCAAAATACACTGGGAATCTTTATTATATACACTACATATATGTGATTATGAAATTGTTTTACAAAAATAGAAATGAGCTGGATGTTATGGATAAAAGAGTAATTCTTATGGAATGGCAACAATATATTATTGTTCTCTACAAAATGCTGAGTGGTCAAATTGACGTCATTGTTCTATTGTTGACACTGATTATGTCCATAAAGCCGGTACATCACCTATTTAAAACCGAGTGTGTTTAGTGTATATAATAAAGATTCCCAGTGTATTTAGGTTCGGCACCAGATTTTGTGTTATTGTATTGCATTTAAATAACTTTATATTTTACGGTTGAAGGCCTTTCAGCTTTGAAACTGTTAAAAATGTTTACATTTTAATATCGGAAGTATATCAAACTACAACAAGTTTTTAAAGAAAATAAATAAACAAAAGGCAGCGAAATAATAGATGGACAATACAAAAAATAATTATTGGATGTTCCGTTAAAAACATCAGTTCCTCATTGCTAGTCTCTGTAAAACATGAACGCTTTGAACTTATGAAAAAATATAATTCAACCGTTCTTGATTAGGTATATTCTTTATTGAAGTTATGAATGATCAATTTAAATTTATATTATAGTCAGCAAAGTAAACAAAGGTTAATTTTGAGAACACGAAAATATCAAACAGCAATTAAAGGGTTAGGAAATTGAAAAGGCATTCTATGCACAAAAATATTGGAGGGTCATAAATCTCCACAAGCGTCTATGTCTATGAACATTATGGAAATGTCAAATGCTGCAGCTTATAAATGAGGTGCGGCTTTTATTTGAATGAGCAATACAACAATTGAAGATATGAAGATACCGTAGCTAAATTTGGCACTTTAGTTGAACAATTATATACTTTCGACCAACGTTAGTTCATCTAACATTCACTATTCCCAAAATGGACATCCATTTCCATAAACAATTTAATGTACATTTATTTATAATCTACGCCTATTAAATTTTATTCAATTTACCTAAATTGAATAATACTATTCCTTTTAATTCAGATGTTAGCATTTTGGGTAACGCAGTTAATTCTTCATTTATTTCCTGTTGTCACTATTTGGGTAATACCTGTTACATAAATAATAATCAATATTAATTATGGTGATTGTAAAAATTAGTAGTAATTCAGTTGTTCATCCATTATTTATTAAAGCTTTTAAGCCAAAGAAAAGGAAGCAATGGTGAGTTCCACCAGAAAAACAAAAGAATTTTTAAACACCTAAATGTTGCTATGGTTGCTAAAATTCTCAACTGATGCTCATCATAGCTTTTTCTTTTTCCATTTCAGCTTTATCTTTTCAAAGCAAAAAAACTGTAAACATCCTTGTGAACAGCCCCTCTTCTTAATAAGTTGGTAGTTGTTTTTTGAAGCAAACACATTTTATATTTAATACTTTGTTATCAACAAAATTATTAAAAAAAACTCAAGGCTAAATAAATCTCATCTTCCTTCCTCAGTTTAGATATTATACTTTAACTTTGGCTCATATATAGATACATGACAACATAGTGAAAAATATATCGAAATACTTACAGTTTTTGTTTAAATATGCAGAATTATTTTATTTTATTCTAATTTGTAATTAAACAGTAGTACATATTTCCTTTAGCATTTATTAATAATTTCAATTAATTATTGTGAAATAATCACATTTTCACGGTGCAATGAGACGTTTGATAAGCAGTTTGTATAAATTAATGTATCAGCTACACACATTCAATTTACTTCTTATTTATTCAGTATAACAAACACTTGATGTTGTTCTCATTCTACCAACATTTTGTTTAGTTCCATGATTTTTAGTTATTGCATATGGAAAGGACATTTATTAATAATTTTTAGAGCCAAGAAATCAATAATCCGGTTTTTTTGGTCCAAAAATTGATAACAATTACCTTCGAAAAGTATTTATGGATTTGTTTTAATGAATGCCTAAAACCTACATATTAACCTGATGACGTCATCGGCCCATAGCCTGGCCCCCAGTTTGATATTATTTCAAATAATGCGTCTTTCTAAGTTACCCGAGTACTTAATAAAAGTGTGGCCATAGAGCTGGGGTCAATAAGTTTGTAGAATCACTCACAATTAATCGTGCTCCATCAAAGATTAGTGGAAAAACATCTAAAATATTTTTTTTAATTTCAAGGTGTTACTTTGAATTGTTAAAAGTGTATAACAATGTTACTTTTTCAACTGCAAAAACATGCCTATTGCAGAAAATCAACCCGATTAGGTAAAATATAAGTGACTTGCTTTTGACCAATGGTTTGTGTGGAGCCCGTACTGGTGATTATGTGGAAACGCTGTAGACCTGTCACTTATTTGCATAATAGGTCTTTCTTGGTTTTTGTTTGTACACGTTCATTTATGTCATTTGTACAGCATCGGATCGAGATTGTTGAAACACAAATGTTTGTTCAGTTGACTTTTTAAAATGTGTGGAACTTAAGTGTAAAATGGCTATAAAATATTCATACTTCAAGATAACACCTTGACATTTTTAGTGATACCTTAGCTCTTGTCACTTTTTAAATTAACATACTAAACTTTTATATAACACAATTGATCTAAAGTGACAATTTTAACTTAAAGACCTCATCGGTTTTGTATTTAATCAATTATTTTAAGAAATATCCCCAAAATTGTCCATAAATGGCTCCTATAATATTAAAAGTAAAATGTTCAAACTTAAAATTAACCATTTTTTCAAAAATTTTCACAGGGCACAATGTTTAGAAAATGGGTACATTTGGGTTTATAATTTATAAGTTGGTGTTAAATAAACATATTTAGTATTACTTATGTCATTTTAGTTAATTTACAAATTCACATAGCCAAAAAAGTTGAATGCAAATAGAACGTTTAATCAATATGCAGAGAAGAAGATCTATCGATATTCGTAGTCTCGATGACATTCTCACTTTTAAAACTGAATTTAAAACTCATTTGTTCAACTTACACATTTCTTATCTTACACTCTCATCTTAAATTTATTTGCCTTTTGTATTTATTTTTTGTAATTATGTTATGTCAGCGTCGAGGAATGTTTGCTATAACAGACGCGACGCTTTTTATAAAAATTATTTAGTTTGAACGCACGGAGGGAATAATTGACAGAGACCCCTAGATAAACAAGCCGGTTCGCTAGCAGGAAGCACTTTACTGCACCACAGATTTAAGGGCAATTGTCCGTGTGGTGATTTGTTGAAGTTTGGGTAGTCGGCCCCACGTGTCCAAAAAAGAAAAAAGAAAAAGATGAACGACATGTCAAATGGAGCTATCATCACCTTTATAGACTATGGCAAAGCATTTGATAGCCTAGCCACAATCAAATCTGGGTTCCCAAATCTTATTATCAAGCTGGTGAAAGCGCTTTATCAAAAACGAAACCACAGGAATTAGATGGACTGAGGATCACTCTGGAGTGTTTCCTGGCAACGAAGGTGTTCGTCAGGAATGTGTCTTATCACCTCACATTTTAGTATTTACACTGAACAGCTTATGAGAAACGCAGAAATTCAGGAGTTTGGAAAGCAACTCACCGATGATAGGTATGCCAACAATACTGCTTTTAAGGCAATAAATCAGAAAGAGATGCAGTACATGGTTGATATGCTGCAAAGAGTTTCCTCCTACAATTGAATGCAAAAAAAGAACCAAGTTATGCGGATTTGCTATCAGCAAATGCATGGGGAGACCATTGATGAAATAGACGGTAGAAAAATATTGGGATCTGACGGACAACTACACTTGATATGTCGAAACATAGTGTGTGAGCTAACCTTTATTTGTGAGTCTCGTTAGAGCAATAATTTGGACAATCAATTTAATTGTTGCAGAAGTATGGACCTTATCCTAGCTGAAGTAAGGCCTATCAATGCATTAGAAATGTGGTTTTTGAGAAAGCTTCTGAGAATCAGCTGCAGAGAGTAGAAAACAAAGAACATCCTTCGTTTTGTTAAGACACATTCGAAAATGGAACTATCCTTCTATGGACACCAACATAGAGCAGATATTTCAATCTTACAAGAGCAATTCTGCAACGTCAAAGATGTATGTTGGTATACACATCTGCACATTTAATTAACCACACCAGTTCGCCATATAACCGGCTTGTTTTGGGGTCAACTAGCTGGACCCCATTTGTATCAGAAAAAAATGGTAACTAAGAATGCTTTATTTTGATTCTATATTTCCTTTCTTTTAATGAATAATGAAATTACATTTATTCATTGGTTCAATATTATTGAGTAGAGGGGAAATAATCAATAGTGGTAACGGTAATTGGAAAAACTAAATAGTTGTTCAATTGTTCATCCATTATTTATTAAAGCTTTTAAACCAGAGAAAGATCAGCATTGTTCCACCAGAAAAACAAAAGAATTTTGTGCACACCATTCTTGTTATGGTTCCTATAATTCTCGACTGTTGTGCATCGTTCCCCTCAACTTGATATATTTCTCCTCTAAATCAGATTTTCTAAAAGAGCTCTTTTACTAAATTAATTTGAAAATGGTTGTCAAAAACCATCTCTTTTCAATAAATTGTTAATTGTTCCTTTTAAAAGAAACAAAATTATTATTCATTTGACACTCTGTTTGCTACAAAATTGTTCTAAAAGATGGATCACTGATACTCTGTTTGAATATTGTATTTTAAATTTGGTCAGTGATGCGTAACATTTTAATTTCATTAATTCTTGTCACAAATATCATCGCCGCCATTGAATGTCATCAAAGAAGCACTCAATATAAAATAGAAAAAGTTGGTTCATGTAATTTGGTGGCTTTGGATTCCCATCCCAATGGATTGACAACAAATTCCAAGACCAAGTGCGGCATTACATGCAACAAAATCAGCACTTGCGGGGGATTCCAGTACACGGAGGGCAGCCAACTTTGTGCACTCTACAAGAGATGGAAGCTTGTCACTGCGACCTGCACTAGAACCACACAAGCATTTGTGCAGCAGAGTAAGCTTTTAAAAAGTTGAACAACACGGTTTTTGTAAGCTTCATTTGGTTTTATGTTTTTAAGGCCCATAAGTATTTTTTTAATTTGCTTCAATGATCAAGCCAGAATCTAAATATGTTGAATACTTTTTCTAATAACTGACAGATTTAAATATTTGTAAAAATTATTTCTAATGAAATACAAAACATATTGATCATTGTCCTACGAACTACACGGAAAAGAGTTTTCAACAGCAAAGTATCCAAATGGTTAGATATTAAACGCGGTGCAATGACGTCATCAACTAAAAAAAATAAGCTAGTCTGATTGACTTTACATTTAGTGTATATATTTCCTAGGCGCTCACTAGCTCAAATTATAATAATTTTCAAAAGTATTCTTTTTGGGACAATTAAACAATTATCATTATTTTTTAAGCCAAACATCGATTTTGTGCGGTAAAAAATGATACCAAATTATTTTATGAGTTTGGGAATCAAAATGGCCAAATCACGGTTGAACCATGATGAGGTCATTGGGCTATATATTGGTTCATATATAGAATTTTCCCCATGCCATCTGTGTAGTCCAATAAAAGTGTTGGTATATGAGCCTGGGTCAATAAGTTTGTTGAATCGCTCAAAATTATTTGATTTTCATCCAGATGTTCCAATAAATTGGGCCTCATTCTTTAAAAAATAAGCGACTTGCTCTCAGAAATGGCTTGTGTACAGCGAGTAATGGTGATTACTTGGAGCAACTGTAGACATCTCATTTCCTTTTGACAACAAGGACTTTGATATTTTTTGCTTGTACACGTCAATTGATGTTATTAGTTTACATAATTAGGTCGATTTATTTCTCAGTTGACTTTTCTTCATTTTTATTACCTAAAAGTCAAATGCCTATAAAATTTGAACACTTCAAGATACGAACTTGATATTTTCAGTAATACCTTAGATCTCTTCACTGTTCAAATTAGGATGTAGAACATTTTAGAGCAATTTTACACCTTATTTTAAGAAAGGCCCACATTATTAATAGAAAATGTTTCCTAAGGATTCCAATAATTTGAACCACAAATTCACCTTCAAATCATCTATTTTCACCTATAGTTGACTGTGGTGTGGTTGGTGGATTGTTGCTCAAATGGGTTGTACAACAAATGGTCTATGGATTATTTATACGTCTCAATTTTCTTCAAAATTATTTCCTATTTGAAATGCCATTAGTTTTAAATGAAGTCGCAATGTACGACAATAGAAATAGAGAGATAGGATATTGCGTAACAAATTTAGAACCAAATCGGTCATTGATTCAATGATACGAAACATAATTGATTGTTGATATATTAGATTTGGGTTTACAGTTTATAATATGGGGTTAAAAACATTGTTTCAGTTAATATTAAGATACACTTGGCTGAAATCCAGATGAAAATTTTAATCAATATGCAAAGAAGAAGTTCTATTGAAGTTAAAAGTGATGTATTTCGCTCACCTTTGGTGCAATAATTATGTCGATAAATCAGTTTTTGCTTTACATACACAACACTCAGAAAATGATACGTTTATATTCCATTGGGTGTCCTAAGTTACGCACCAGATTTCTTGTTTTTGTACTGCATTTTAAGTATCTTTAGATATTTCATTGTTTACTGGATTGTTTTTTTGGCTGAACCAGCTAGTACTTTCAATCACCAATCTTGACAGAGTATATTATCATGCTTTAGCTTGGGGAAGTGTAGAACAAAATTTATATGAGTTACTAGTTTTCGTTTGATCTCCAAAATTTGTTGTTTTTATGCTGAAGTCGGATGTACAAAAATATTTTGGTTAAATTAATTTAAATGGATAGTGTCAACGGCTTGTAAGATTTGTAATTTTGTAATTTACCTATTATTTATATATTGTAATTTTCCTAAACTAATTATTAGGATTATAGATATTCTTTCATTACAAAGAGCAATTAATCGTATTCCGTTTTTCACTGAAAATTTCCATTCTGAGTGAAATTATGTGGTAACATTTGTTATTTATATGCCAAATACTTACTTCTTTTGTTTCAATATTATTGTTTAATTTTATTCTACTCTGTAATATGTAGCGAGAAGCAAAAAAGGCGTAACATTTCTCATAAGTAAGATTAAGAAAGAAAGCGAGCAATACTGGATTCTGTAAACAAAAACTGTAAAATCTTATATTTTGATACTGTTTAAACCAAGACCCTAATCTTTGATTTTACGAACTTATTGACCCTTCCATTTTAAATACTTTTATATTTTTTTATTTCTGACTGGGCTAATTTATTGATATTTGGATGAAATGGATAGTGCTTTCAATAACCAATCTAGCAGAAAATCTCATCATGCTTCTGCTTGGGTAGTGTAGGACAAACCGCATATGATTTACTAGATTTGTTTTGATTTTCAAAAGTTGCTGTACTTTTGTTAAAACTATATTTTTCGCATTTTTTGGTACGCAGACATTCAATTGTATAATGTTAGAACTGTCGAATGACTGCCAAATTACTATTTTTCTAAAAACCTATTTTTTTTATTTTTGTAAATTGTCTAAATCTAATAATAATTCCATTATTATTATATTGGTACAAGTAGATGTTTTATTATTTTCAAAAAATAGAAATAATACACAAAACAAAGAATAAATTATTGTTTGTTCCGTCAAAACATCAGTTCATTTGTCTGTCTCGAACTTAATAATGATGTTTCTTGAATGTGATTCGTATTTTTGAAGATTAATAAAATAACAAAGACATGCAAATCCAACTTTTTTATTGAAAAAGACTAGATTTGCTGAAGTTCGCGAAATTAAGGCTAGAATAACCGAAAGAAAAAACAACAAATTCACTTTTTGGAGCCTCTTTTTGAATGGAGGTCATTCAACATTAGTTCTTATTGAACGATTACCAATCTAATATTCACTTATACCAGAAAGCAAAATCTATTATCACAAACATTTAATGTTTGAGCTATACATTCAGCCAATAGGTAAAGTGTCGCACGTATCCAGATTTATTGATTTATAGATTAAGAACCGCGAATTTCTTCAGATTCACACGTAGTTATTTGACAAATATTTCGGCTAGTGCAATATTCAGTGTTAGAGGTTACGAATAAAGTGATTACAATGAATTTCAAATTTAGGTAAAAAACGAGGAAACTTATTTCCTTTTGAACACATTGTCCATGTCATTTGTTGCTTGTGCAGCTACATTCATTTTATATTTTACAGAATAGGGTCCATATTGTTGCAATAAGTATGTATTTTCTGGTTAATTTTTTCTCATTTTTGACACCGAAAACTAAAATCGCAAAAATGTGCATACTTCAAAAATACCTTAACTTTTTTGCTGTTTAAAATAGGATAATAAACGTTGACGTAACACAATTTATTCTCTGCGATACTTCGAACTGATTGGCGATTTAACGAAATATCCAATAATAGGCTTACAGTCTTATAGCAAATCCACAGTTTGGTTAATAATAATAATAATAATAGTTATATTTTTATATAGCGCCTCAGATTGCAAAGCAATGTCAGTAGCGCTTAATATACAATGCAAGTTATATACAGGAAAAGATACTCTGTTAGAGTAATACAATATTAGAGGATAATATAGAGGTAGTACTGGAATAAAGAGATAATAAAATGTATGATAATATGTATGAAAATTCTTTGTATTTTGTGTGTGTTTTTAAGTACTGTTAAACAGATAAGTTTTCAGATTGGACTTAAAAGATTTTTCATCTTCGATAAGTCTTAATGAAGTTGGTAAATTATTCCATATATGTGGTGCTGCAGCGGAAAAGGCACGATCTCCAGTTCGTCGTGTTCTAGTGTTTTTAAATGTTAATGTAGGTGTTGCTGATTGTCGCGTTATTCGGCCAGTTTGATGCATTGTAATCAGAGACTGTAAATAATAAGGGGCAGTTTTATGAATGATTCTGTGTACAAACATTATAACTTTGAATTTAATGCGTTTTCTAATAGGTAACCAATGAAGTCTTTGTAGAAGTGGGTTTGATGGTGTCTGCCAGGCTGAATTGGTTGATAGTCGGGCTGCTGTATTTTGCACACGTTGTAATCTTGATAATAATTTTTCAGGACTATTGATTAGTAGTGAGTTGCAGAAGTCTATACGTGATAATACTAAGCTGGTAACAAGGTAGCGTATACAGTCCGGAGGTAAATAGCGAACTACACTGCGGATTTGTTTTAACCAAAATAAACAAGTTCTGCACACCTCTGAAACGTGATCAGACATACTGAGAGGAATATCGAAAAGAACACCCAAATTTCTAGCGCGAGAAGTTGGGATGATAGTAGCTCCATTGAATCGTAAGGTTATAGGGCTATCTGCAAGGGAGTGTGTTGAATGAATTATAAGATTCGTTTTTGAAGGATTTATCCGAAGTTTGTTTGCACACATCCATACATAAATTGCCTCAAGACAGTCTTCAACCCGAGTTACATTTGAATGGTTATCTAGTTGAAGCCATATCTGCGTGTCATCCGCATAGAGATGGTACCATATCTGAAATGAATCACAATTGTAGAACATTGCATGCCAAGTCATTTAGAAAAATGTTGATTTATGGGGTGATTAAACATAATTATCATGTCAAAAACTGTATTGATTGATCCCAAAATACGATGAAAAATCACCTCTGGAAGATTATGAAATGTGGTGTTAGTGATACATGCGTTCTCTCCAGGGGCTCAAAGGCTCTGTAGATGTAGCGCATTTCAGCAATGGATGTGCAACATTAGCCTCTTTATGCTTAGTGGTCCTTATATCCCAGGCGGTACATCATAGTGTCGCGAAGAATTCAGCCGTCACTGGAGTGCCAAGACCGTTCCACCAGCTAGACGTATATTGAGTGGCAAAAATCGTATCTGCTGCCTTGGAGGCTGTGGATTTCAGTAAAGGCAGATTGAGATCTACTATTTCAAAGCTGACATAAGATTAAAGCAAAAGCTGCCAAAAATGGTACAAGCACGTCAAACTTCAGAGCGCTGGGAACCTCAACTACGCCAGACATTACCCTCATGCAGAAAAATTCGAAAGACCGTTGACACTGGACGACCATGTTTCAGAACACCATCCTAATTATCATCAATCGTCGTCTCTCAATAATCTACAACCTAAAATCTCAAGCCAAAAACACAATACAATTACAAAATTCAATGCTCAAGTCTCCAAAGGCCTTAATAATGCATGATCAAATCACAACAGTAAAGAAACCCACAACCTATTCATCAACACAAATAACACAGTAACGAAGATAACAATCCCCACCAAGTCGACAAAAGGAGAAACATTTTTGGAACAACTCCTAGGTGGTCAAATAAAGAAAAATAGCTCGCTGCAAACTCCAAATCGACCCCAGCAACAATGACCACGAAATGAAACAACCAGGAAAAGTAAAGAAATCCTTCTCAAAGATAAAGAAAGCGCCTGTAATGAATTCATCTGGAAACTACACTTCAGAAATGAAGCAAGAAATGTGTGGGGACCCATCCCGTCTATGGAAAACAAAATAAGGAATTAAATCAGTCATTAAGTATACCCAAAAGCACTCTTTTGACATCAAGAAAAAAGTTAAAGCTTAAACGAGTAATACCATTTATAAAGAAAAATTGATCAGAGGAACAAACAAATGACATAAAATTAACAAAGAAATTTACAGTTGTCTCAAAAGAATCTGCGAAGAATGCCAAGATCATGGAACATCCTATTCTAGTAGAATAAGCGGTGAAGAAAAGAACGTTTCTATTTAAACACTAAATGATAGGAGAATCCAAAATCTGCAATTAAATAGCAAAATTCTACTTCTTAGACTTCCGCTGTAAATACATGCTGGAAACAAGGCACGATACCGTCCAATTCATCCCTATATACTCAAGAAATTGAAAAAAGAGGATGTTTCCTGGTGTTACCGGCCCATGTCTTCTTGAAAGAATTGTACTCAAAAGGCTTCATTCAACCAATAAAATCATTTCAAACGAACAGGCTGGATTCCGAAGCAATAAATCTACAGAAGATAAAACAAATTTATGAGCTTGTTGCATTGTAAATACATGCATATCCCAAGAAGAAGAAGAACGCGCACGTACACAATGTATTTAGTATTTATTTCGTATCAAGGTTAGTACAT
>JAUYWI010073765.1:0-14007 GCA_034780595.1 Parotoplana pacifica | reverse complement strand
TTTAAAAAGCATAAATATTTATATCATTTTTGCTTAGAATAGTTCACTATCTTTATGTACTACACTAAAAACTTAAACCCACTGATTTTTCATAGAAATTTGTTGAAAATACTATACAATCAAATTATCAGAAAACAAAAACGCCGTTTTTTATGACACACCCTATATTATAACTGGATATTCATTTTAGAACCAGCTGTATTTTTTAAGAAATAATTACAGATAGGAGTATTTCTTAAATTTCATATCACCTCTAAATAGGTTTGGTTTCAAAATAGACGGGCCAAGTGGAGAAAAACAGAGAAAACCTGGGGCAAGAGCAGTATCATGGCTGAATATGGTCTTTATGGAGCAATGGTGAGACATTCACTGCCTCTTCCGGATACTATTCTCAAATCTGCCAAAGATGAAGGCGTGGAAAGATCTTGTGCACCGTGGCTACTAGGTAAATAAACTTTTACTATTAATAATGTATACTTTAATAAATGCAAAAATATTGTCTAACAGAATAGCAATTACGTTTTTCTACTCAGTAGCATAAAAGTTTATCCAATTTTGTACCAGCGTATCATTTATAATATACCTTTTTTGAATAATAGATTTGATCAAATAAACAATGTTTTAAACAGTGGTTTTAAACGTAATTTGTATTAGTATTTTTGTAACAGTTTCCTAAAATTTTTAGATATTATTTCACTAACCCTTCATAGTACCAAACTACTCATATTACTAGCAGTAGCATAAAAGTGAACACAATTTTGTACCAGCGTATTATTTTTTGAATAATCAATTTGATCAAATAAACAATGTTAGTATTTTTGGAGCTAAGTTTATACTTCTGTTGTACAGCATGTTGTATGTTGTAGTATAGTTGAATTACATTTTACTGGAAATATTGTTGTACTGCTTTTTGTTGTACAACAAAATGACGTTCAGCAATACAACAGAGTATTTTCAAATTAGTAAATTTTGTTGTATTGTCTTTTAATCATTCATACTATAAATAAGGACTTCATTTTAAAATTAATTAATTCATGGATCCAGTTCTGCTGTCTGTATTCTATGTTTGCACCGCGATATAAAAGAAAGAAAAGAAAATGGGGCGTAAGACCAATTAATTTATTTAGGAATGGTGTGGGAGGAGAGAATAGATTAATTGACGATTTAAGGAAACTTGATCCACAAATGCATTTCATTTATTACCGGATGTCAACTAATAGATTTGTAAGGAATCCCACAACCATACCAACAGATACGGGGTAATTTTCCCAACTTTAGAATTTCATACTTCCTGTGTATCGTTTTTGTACCAAATTTGGTACACATTACCTTGGAAAGATTCATCGAAAGAAAGTTTTTGAAAGAATCGATAAAGAGGTTGAACAAAGGGCTGCTGACATAATCAGGTCCAAAAATTAAAGCATCCAAATATTTTGTGCTAAATAACATCTTGATTTCTTTCTTCGAATATTTTGGGACATATGACCAGAGTATTTAAAAGGAAAAAACAATTTAGTGTTGTTATTTTTGGTAGCGGTATAATATGGATTAAAGAATTATAAAATTGATCGGAAACTTAAATCAACGCAAGAACGTACAAAGTATAGGTACCTATCTCTAAATATTAAATGAATGTTAATGTATTTTAGTATTTTAGTAATTTGTAATAAGTAAAATAAAGTCCATATTACATTTTATTTAAAAAAATCTACATACCGGCACTTATCGGGTCTTAAACTATTGCCAGTAGTCATCTACGACTGTAATTTCTTACATTTTAGGCATGCACAAAAAATCACTGGAGGCTTCTCAGAAGTTCAACGACAGTAGTGACAAAGGAGGTGAAAGTGATGACAACAGCGACAAAGGTGTTGAAACAGATGACAACAGCGATGCAGAAGAAAGTTTAGAGGAGTGCACAAAATTGGTAAAGAAAGAAACCACTGGTCTTCCCTCATCAGGCACTTGTCAACAATCAGAATCCAAACCATTTCACTTTCAACCGCACCAGTCCAATAGCTACGGCCCTTCCTTCAACAATAGTTCCCATAGCAACAGCATCTCTTCAGCAACTTCCACAGTGACAACAGCAAACTTACTTTCTCAGTCCATGGCTGGTGGAGGTATCGGCCAATCAGGTATAAGTACGTGCAACAATGTTTAATTTTAAAAATATAGAACGATCTACGTCGGTTTAGGACCTTAAAAGTTAGTCTGTCTATTTACCAGTGAACAATTTTTGTCTAGCCTTTGTTCGCTTTAAAATCTTTAAAAATATAATTTACTTTATTAAGTTCCTGAAAAGCATATATATAGAATGAAATCTTTACTGCAGCAAACATACAACATTAAAAAATAATAAATATAATCTGTCAAACCTTTGACAGTACTAACATCACATAATAAATATAATCCAACCCAAAGATGTGTAAAATATATAGATATGGCTTCAACATAAAAACAGCATCTTTCAAGATCAAATCAAAATTATGTAATCATGTGGATCTTGTTCTATATCCAAACTGAAGCATGATTAGATGGTCAGTCAAGCTTGGCGATTGAAAGTACTATCTCGTATATCCGAAATCCAAAAATAAAAATCCATGAAACAGTCCAGTCAGAAATGAAAAATGTAAAGTTGTTAAAATGCAAAATAATAACAAGAAATATGGTGCGGGACTTAGGACCCTCAGCGATTTAAAGGTATTCAAGATTTTTTTCGTGGAATTCCAACTAAATATATAAATTGTTGATTGTTTCAGATGACTTCCGAAATGATTTTCTTCTGCAACAGTTGTCACTGAATTTTGCCGCATCCAAAGCAGCTGCAGCGGCTGCAGCAGTCTCTGCAGGAAGCAGTCTAAACAACTCAGCTAGTAGTTTCCACACCAATCCGCTGACTGGTTTGAGAGCGGCCCGAGCAGTGGAACACTATGCACGTCAAATCTCCTCCTCCGTGGTCCAACTGCCCTCTCCTACAAGCTGTGCTAGTGCCCCTTTGAACCTTTGCTAGAGATTATTTTTTATTGCATAATATTATTTATATTAATTTGTACGTATGTGGATTTTAAACCTATTAGGTACACGATAATTAGGTTAAAAGCAAGAATGTAAAGTTGCTATCGATAGGAAGAATGCAGGCACGTATGCTCAGGATTCGGTAATCACTGATTTCATTCTAACTCTCCAAACGATGTACAAAGTTATACATTAAAAATTCAACTTCTCTGATTTTAATTTATTGTCGGCCATATCCTAAAAAGAAAAGAATAAAGATAAGTTGCAATACACACGATACCTTAATGGAGCGTGTATCACAACGTATTTAAATATAAATTTAACAGTTTAGTAAAATTTATTAAATTGTATAGGATTGTATAGTGACTTTTTCATGCATATGTTGTTATTTGTTGTGTGATTCTTCAACTTCGAACTGCATTTGAATAGTTGGTCGTAAAGAAATCAATTTCCATTTAGTATTGGAAGTAACATTTGACAAACGAATCATTCCATTAAAAATTTCGTAGCTGCTATTATTAAACTTTAAAAAAAATGTAAAATACATATTTTTTAACGGAAGGCATTTTCTCTATCTCTACTAAAACCATTAAAAAAACACCGAAATTAACATTTGATTTACAGTTACTAAATTTTAAAGTCTAGCTAACAAATTAACAATGAGTCTGGAAGTTCTTTTCAATTATTGAAATGTGGATCTTGACCAGAGAGGGATATATGGGTTGATTTACTAGTTGAAACATGTAATGATATTTATTACGTTCATTGTTTTAAAATCTCAAACGACTATTGCATAACACCTTTAGAGCAAGCAACCCTTGCTTGATGACATCTTAATGAATAACTTTTATCATTGCTTGTCTACTATTAGTCGCTTTGAAGCGAGTTATCAGCTTGTTCATCAGAGTCCAACATTGAACCGTATAGCAGAAAGGATACGAATGTTAATGTTGGTGCACTATTGACGTATTGAGAAGAGGTCAAACCTAATCTTGAAAAATTAACTTTTTGTCAAAACACACAAAGCCGAGTTCCCTCTTAATTGGGAGAATCACCTTAGTGTTTCGACCTCTAACAACACAACAGCTACTGTTGTCATACACGTTGATCAACAGGCGAAGCCCATTTTTACGGTTTTCTCATACAAAGTTAATGGTTATTTATCAATGTACATATATTATTATTCCTATAAATCTAAATTGGTTATCTATGCATGTGGAGTTAACAAAGAAATATTCCTTTGTATGCTTAAACATTACGTCGAAATGGGACATCGGTTACGAGAAATGTTAAATAAATTTTGGATATCTTATCCGCTGAAATGACAGAGTTTATCAAATTGATAAATATTATAATTATCTCAAATGCAATTTGATAGTTTTGAAAAAATTGTTTTACATTAACTCGGATTAAATATGATCTTATACAGTGTATATAATAGTACATACCTTCTCTCGTTCTGTGATGTTTAATAAAAATAACATCAAATGTTGTAAATATGTGACTGATGCATATAAATGACACACTTTTACCTTTTTATTTTTTGTGTATACAAAGAATTATTTAATTTATGACACCAAATTTATATAAATTTGGTGTCATAAATTAAATAGTTTAGGAATTATTGCAACCAAATAACATATTCTTCTACTTTCACATTTGTAGTAATAGTTTTGGATTTATCTGTAGAAAATCATAATTCGGATTATTATTTTGAAAATAAAACTTACACTACAATGATATGAATTGATTCAATTAAATATTTGTTAGGTAAACAATTTTTCATTAGTCAAATAGGAATTATTTCTAGTTTCTACATATAATATAGTATATTTGTTTCTAAGTTTCTTAAATGTAAAATCATCTCCAACTATGTTTCATACGTGTAATAATACCAAGCATCTTTCTAACTGATGACAAGATAGCCTATATACATATATTGCGTCCTCATTGATAACATAAAAAACAGATTTGTAAATAATGTGTACAATATATATCTTAGTAATGTAATGTCTACGCATATATACATATATTATCCTTGTATGTGAAAAACAACAGAAATCCATCAAATTAATCTATTAAATATATGGCACCTATTATTCTCTTAAATGTTATTTTATTTACCTTAACAAGAATAAAGTTAAAACAAATAATATACACAACAATAAGATGTAGAGCCCCTTTTCATTGCACTGTATTCGATGACGTCATCAATTCCATTGAAAAATTGTACTTGAAATAGTCGTATATTAAAAATGCAATAAAACATCTACAGAAATTTATATGTACTAAATAGCAATTAGGTCATGTATATAATTAAAATTGAAAGAAATATACGACTTTATAATTTTTTATTGTTTTTTTTACTTAAATTTCTATTAGGTATTATAATTTCTTTTCTAATAGAAAGAATTTTACAAGATATAAAACCTAAGATTACGAATGCATAGACCTGCAGAATTGCTGTCTGCTAGTGATCTAGAAACAAGTAGATTCTTAAGCGAGGACTGTAAAAAGTTAATTTCTAAACAAATTGGTATTTTTTTGCATTACAACTCTGTTAATATGCAATTATTTACAAAATATAGAAATTTGATTTTCATAGAGGGGTTCGTTTTATGGACACCGTGTGACCCTTAATGGGGGGCTCTAAGGATTTTCTAAATTGCTCAAAAACGACACAACCGATTTACATGAAATTTGAAACCTGGTTTGCCAAATTTTCTTGTGGAGTTTTTTGGTGTAAAAATCCCACACTGTCACGTGAACAAATGAGTTTGGGACAAAATGTCTTTTTTATCAATTCAATCTTCAAATCAGAATTGATAGCATGAACTATAAATATACCAAAAATGTTTATAATTCTTTTTAGGGACATCTAGAATGTGAGATGTCTATTGTTTATTAAAAGGTTTCAGCCAGATCTAACTACGGGAAGTATAAAATCCAGGTAAACACCCCCTCAGATATCTACTAGGTACGTATGTAAAAATAGGATTATCTACAAGTGCTAAGTTGTTAGCGGAACTAGCGATAATTAGGTTTTATGGATAATTCCTAGGGATTATTAATAATGCCAAGGTAATGCCAGGAAATATGTATAGTTCGGAATTTACATAAAACCTAACGTATTATCTTAATAAAGGTGCATATTAAAACCTAAAATCAATTTGATAATTTAATTATCAGTAGCTGGTGTCTTTCTTTAGCTGTAGTATAAATTACCCAGCACTTTCTAACCATGACCAGCGAAGAAGAATTTGCAAAGTGCATAATACAAAAATACGAAAGTGGCCAAATAAGAACATTAAAACCAAGAAAACAATGCTAAGATGATCTTGAGTACCTGAAGTAAGAAAATGTTGAACAACTAAGTAGAAGTTAGTAATAATGTGTTAATTTTGATAAAATTGATTAATGTTTTAACAATAGTTGTCAAGTAGCAACAGAATACGGCGGATTAAATGGGGCATTGTCAAAAACCAATATTCAGTATGTAAAAGAAAAAATCTTACTCTCGAACAAGTCAAAGACCCCTCTCTAAGTATCAGAGAAATCGTGGCAAAGACCAACGTCACTGGAAGTCAAGGCTTCAATTGCTGCAACTGTAGTTCAGGTGCACACTGCACAACGAAACGCTGCAGTAGTCATTGTCACAACTCATTAACTTGGAATAATAAATTATAAATATCCTATGAATAAATAAATGTTGTACCTATTTATATTACTTTACATAAAAATTATATGGAATTATATCATTAAAAGAATTTTTTAAAGTTTTTCTGTTTGGGTTCATCGAAAAAAGTATTATCGAATTTATGCATAATTCCTACTACAAATGAGCAAGAAATACTTATAAAACCTAGGCATTATGTATATTTCCGGGCATTACCAATCCCTAGGAAATATCCAAAAAACCTAACATATATGATCATGTACTTCTATGCAAGATATAGGATTTCAACATTCCTATGGAATCTCATATGAGCAGCATGTTTTTTTCTAAAATTAGTTTTATTAGCTTATATCATTATCAAGTATGTACATTTGCATGACATTAAGCAAATACGTTAAAATTTTCGCATTCACTCATTGATTTAATACAATTGCTTTTTCAAAAATAATCTTTATTTTGATAAATATGTATACATAAAGAACTAAAAATTTAACTTTTAAAGGCTATACCGGACAAATGTTAAATGTGCTGAACTACTTTGAAGCTGTTGCTGGTGGCGACTTCTTTCGATTAAACAATTTTACAACCGCAAACACAAATAGTTCCAATAAGTTATAAATTGTGAGCACACTAGCTCCAATCCACATCCCCAAATTACCCCCCATATCCGATAACAAATTGGTCCAATCGTAGATAATCTGTTCACTCGAACTGGTAATCTGGGTTTCGCCGGAGAAAATTCTGATAAATGCAAATTGTTTTTTATAATATTGCTCAGTCGTTGGATTGTATTCTGTTAGATTTGCATTGGCAACTATGATCTGGTACAAATAGTGGTCCAATGTTCGAATATCAAGTCCTTTACGTTTAGCCATGGCATAAGAGTCTTCCATTCCAAATACAATTTGTAGCGCGATCCAATTATATTTGAAAGGCCATTCTTTATGAACAGTGGTCAATTCATAGCTTATTTCATCGCATAGCGTTGGACATTTAAGAAGTTGTGATTCAACAAAAAGCTGTTGGCCAATGGAATCATAGTAGCATAGAAATTTATCGAACCATTCTTTGATCTCTGTAGTGTTCACCAACAGCTTGTTGATCAAATTACTACGCAACGTTCTGTTGGAAATATTAAGAAGCCAAAGTTTACTATGAATCAATGTACTGGCATGAAGACAGCTTTGAGTACGATTGAGCATATCTACCCTCTTATAATATTCCGGATGCTGACATCCGCATTTGTTGATCATATTTCTTTGTAGAATTTCATTATCACAATCGTATCGAGAAACTAATAATTTCTTGAATTGTATTGTGGTGGTTGGCTTCTGCTCTTCACAAGGGTTTACATGTCGATTGATTCGCTTAATCTTTTTCTCAGTTATTTTTACATCTAGCTGTACTCCAGGACTAGTTTCGATAAAATTGTTGTTGAAATCAGGCAGTGTATTTGGGGGATGTATTGCCACGATAAATAAACCATTCACACCCATTGAGCGTTTGTATCGATCTATAAAAGTCTCGCCCAAAGTGCGACCAATATTTAACTTAACTTTGAGCCCATGCGATAACCCCGGTACAAAGGAGCTGCGATCCGTTGGACGAAAAACGTAACAATTTCGAAATTTTGGGTTGCGATGTTGGGTAAAATTGAGAAAAGTGCAGGGTTTGTTTTTGAAATAACACCATACAATGACCTCATGTGGTGGTTTCAAATAGTCAACATCATCTTGACTATACCGAAGTAGGCTTAGCATTGTCGCTTCATATGCAATAGCATTAGAAGTAAAATTATAATTTGTTAGCATTTCAAAAAATATATTAGCATACAAATTTCGTTTATTGATAAAGTTATCGGATTCAGCTGACCGGTTTAGAAACATATATTTGTCTATGTTGAAAGCAGCTGTGTAACATATGGTTATATCAGGCCAAATAAAAGGATGGCCCTGTTCCTGGAATGTTGTGGTTATTGGTACGGTATTATATCGGAGAATAATATCATAAAATGTGGCACCAAAGCCATAAGATGTTCCTATAAGTATCACGGTCCATATTATCCAGGATACTGACGTTTTTATTTTTTTAATCTTACTTTTCTTCTGCTCCCGATTGGCTAAAATAGAGAATGATACAACTTTAAAATGAAGGTATAAGGATCAGCAAATTTTGGTTTTAGAAAAATTTGAAAGTTCTTTTCTAATAGTCCGATTGATCTGAAATTTAGAGCACAGATCTACGAAAAAGCGTTAAAATTAATAAGTAACCGATCTAGATTTTGATTGATGTAATTTAGGTCTAAATTTAAACTTTACTCCATTGACTTCAAACCACCTAGACTAACATTTACTTAAGAAACACACACCTAAATGAACTTAGTCATTGATAAAATCAGCTACAAAATCTAAAATCAATAAATTGTATTTCCTAGTGGTACCACTGAATTTAAAAAGCAGAATTTTACTGCAAACAAATAAACGAATAACTAAAAAATCTGGCAACTTTTTGACAGTCCCAAACATCATAGATTCAAAAGAATATCTAACCAAAAGAAATGGAAGTGTAAAATATGACTTCAACACAAAAAAACAAATTTTCAAGATTACATCAAAAATATGTAATCATGTGCATCTCTTTCTACACTCAAGCTGAATTATGATAACTCGAATTGTCAAAGTTTACTATTTTGGATCATTTGACTCCATTGATGATCTCTAGATTGCATTCTTATCAGACATAATGTCAATGAATCTATGTACCAAATGCTATAATTAAATTATTTAAAGATGCTGTTCAATAAAAATAAAAAATTACAAGATTTAAGATTTAAAATTTAAGATTTATTTAAAAAGTGAATCTTGGAAGTACATAAGCAATTCAAAGCCGCCTCCAACTGATATAAAATACCTAATTAATTGTAGATAAATGATGTTTTGAGCATTTTACAAAATAAAATGTGTTTGGTATACCTGATTATTACAATATCAGAATTATGAAGTAGTTTTTAATTTAAAATACTTTAATCAAAAGTTTACATAAAAAAACATTATGCAACCCCTCTGCAGAAAGTTAGCATAACCAATCAATTTTATTTTAAAATTTGAGAACAAAACAAATGCCCTCCATAATTAAAGTGTAACGCTGGTCACACTGCGCCAAGTAGGAAGTGGAAACTGCACCCAGCATGCTACACATAGGCCTATGTAAGCAACTGATAGGTCTATAGGACATTAGGTTAGAGTCCTCTGTTGTTGGTTGGCAGAGAAACCTCTGATTACCAAAGATCTCTGTTATCGGGTAACTTGAGTTGCCTGCATTTTTTATGAACATTGGCACTGTAATAATTTTTGTTAGAATGGGGTTCAGCTTCGGGATTTCGTGCAGCCGATGTGATAAAATATGAGGTTACCTATAAAATTTTGACCTAAAATTCACTTTTTAGAAAATAAATTGTTAATAATTTTTGTATTTTAATTATAGATCCGATTTCGTTTTTTATACATTTCTTAAACTTTCTTAAGGGATTTAAAGCATTTTCGTGGAAATATTTGAACTTACAAGTTTTAGTTGAGAATGCATATTTAATGTAACATAATTGATCTTACAGCTCAGGAAATATAGGCTGAATTTTACTTAACATAAATTAAACATAAAATTAAAATGATTTTTGTTGTAACTCTTTACCGTGAACGTTTACTTACTGTAAAATGTACGACAAAATAATTTTAACTTCATGATTTATTTTAGTGATAAATCTTAAGTTAAATTGAATGATGATTTACAGCTAAAAACGCACTTTTTGATACAGCCTATATTTTTGGTTTGCAATAAATTCCTTCATACTACATATATCTTAGTAATCTTCACAGTCAAATTCAGTTGCTTATGTTCCAAACAGAATGAATCCTCCAAAAAATAGTTGCGAACCCTAGACAAAACGGAATTTATGTACCTGATTGTGAACTACGTACTACAATGTTAACCTATTTCAAAATGTCAAATTTCAAACTTACCTGCATTTCGAAAATTAAACACCATTAGACAACGTTGTTATCGGCTGTGTTAAACTAAAATGACATTTTACTAAAGTTAAATTTTTATTTTGTACCAGAATTATTTACGTAGGTATTTGGGCAGAACTGTAGAAATCTTTGATTGTGTTATTTTTTTGCCGATATGAAAACCTCATAAAAGAAAGCTTACTGTCAGTTAAGATGTTTGTATTTAATCCCAATATTCAAAAGATGTCACTTAGAATAAAATGGAAAATTTTAAAAATGTGCCGGTAAATCATTTTTTCATTTGGGTGCGGTTTAAATTCTACTTCTTCGTAAACTGAAAAATAATGCAAAATTAAGATAAAAACTAACACAAAAGCCGCAGAATAAATATTTCTGATTCATGCATTAAATGTTCATAATACCTACTCTATAAAACTAAAACTAAAACTAAAAATGTCCTATTTTTCATGAATGGACTGGGGTGAAATTTGGTACATGCATAGGGTTACTTTAGAATGTTTTAGAGTAACCAATAAATTTAGAAAAAAAACATTAAGCTAGTGGCCGATGGCTTAATAAGGTCTAAAATTAAAGTTTGTCCGATTGACTTCAAATTTGGTGTGTAGATTCTGATCCGCTGTGGACTCTATAACACAAATTCATAATGGGTGGTATGCATAGAAAGTAGCTTGTTGGAAGTATCTTCCTAGAATTTATTAATAGAACTTTGTTCTCAAAGAAAGTTCTACACATCTGTATGCCCCAAAGGAACTTGTTGTAGAAAGGACTCGCGAAGTTTCTAGCATGTCTGTAAAAATAACTCTATTAATAAATCGATTGACTGGGAAACCTGTGATATAGTTTGTTACTGTTTGTTGTTCTATAAAGTGAATTTCTTATTGTATATACATCTAATAATGAATTTATTAACGGAAACCGCATTGTTATCTTTGATCAAAATAAAAGAAATTCGCCATCAACGAACCATGGCATGGCAATTTGTGTCTGATGAATTGTTAATTAAAACAGGTAAAACTTTCAATTCTATCCAAGTACAAAAGAAATGGAATAATATCCTGCAACATCTGAAAGACAAAACAAAAGACAGTAAACTTACTGGTGGTGGACGTGCAATGTTCTAAATGATAACGACAAACTGGCATGGAAAATTTTGGCTAAGAAAAATCCTAAGGTGTCCATAGTACCCAGCACCTCGCATAATTCCAAGCCCATAACAGGCTTGCTCGCATTTTCTGTAGCATAAAACCTTAAACCTATGAATATTTGAATTAAAGGTGGTAAGGCTAGATTTTTGCCAGTACTAAATGCTCCACTAAATCAAGAAATTTTCTTTACTGCATCGAAATACATAGATTTCTGAATTCCAAAGCATCGTATTTCTCAAGAAGATTCAGTCGATCTCTTAATAGCCGTTCCCTTCGGAGATTGTGACCTTGGTTGCGCCTGTTCATGGGAACACTATTTAGATTCAGCATTGTAAATGATAAAAATTGCACAAAATTGTAAAATGCTTTATGTATAAGTGAGAATTAATAGTGAAAAGATAACATTTATTGATTATTGAAATCGTACCGCTACCACAATGGCACCTAGATAACTATTCACCAATCTTGATACCCATAAGAACTTTCTAGCTGTAAAAGTGCATTTTATATTAAGAAACTAGCTAGTTACTTTTGATGCATAAAAAAGATAAGATAGAACTTTCTACTAGCATTTTCTAGGAAGATACTTGATAGTTACTTTCTATGCATACGACCCATATTTTTTGAAAAAATCTTGATTGTCGATTTTTAGGCAAAAAAATCGATATTTTGTCCAAAATCACTCAAATGGCGCTAAATCGAACATCATATAGGTATTGCTCAAATTTGCGATTTAGAATTAGGAAGATATTTGAAACAACCTATTCAAAATTATAATTTCATCGGAAAGGAATCTAGGTGCGGGCAATCCTCCCCAGAAAAATAATGCCCTCTGAGAGCACAATTTTCCAAAATGGCAATTTTTATTTTCCCGTTTTTTTGGATCTTTTATGAGGTAACTTTGAAAATTTTAAAAAGTACGTATATATACCAACTGAATTCAATAAAAGTATGGTGGTCCCCCCCCTAAAAACTACATTTTTAGTCGAATTAAAAAAAATTGATGAAAAATACTGAATTCTAAAAAATTATTGTGTTGGACCGAATGACTCTCTTGGAATTTCAATATAACATCGATGGGCATGTAAACGAACGAAATTTCCGGAAAGTTTTCTAAAGAGCATCAAAACCCGAGGCTTTTAAAGTCAAAAGGCCGCAAAAACGATGTTTAGAGATTTAAAAAAAGTGATACCAAAAAATAGGACGGCGTTGCCGGAAGATCGCTTTCTAAAAACTTCCTCAGTTTGTGTATAAAATGTACAATGTGTGATAGAAAATTGTTTATTTAAACAATAACTACAACTTTATTAGAATACATTCAATATCATCAGTAAGAAATCCTGATACAGGTACAATGCCTAAAGTGCCACTGTCAATCAAATCATGGAATATCTCCATCACCAAATCATTACAACGAGTCAGTAACAATGCCGATCGGTTGCTAGCCAGATGTACGCACTGGTTACTAAGATTTGGTTTCGAGTCTTTAAGCGTCTGACTAGTAAATTCCGTAATGCTATTCGAACCAGGTTGACCATCAGATCTAAAACACAGAAACAAAAGATTCTCAACTGAAATATAATATTTTCTTCTTTTATACAATTGACATTTCCCAAAAAATTGCAAAATTTCATTTGAACATTCTTGGGGGCTCACTTTATTTCAGCTGATTTTGCCAATTCAATCTAAACTTGAAATACGGTAACGGTCACTCCTCAAAATAAGTCAATTTTTTGAAATCCCGAATTCCTAAATATGCTACTAGTTTGGTAATAGTAGTATTATGATTTTCAAAAATATAATCAAGTTTGCTATATATAAATTACTCTTTAAAATAGAGCGAATGAAAAAGTCGGATCAGTTCATTAGAAAATGAAAAATAGGTTTAGTCAGGGTGTCCGCGGAATTTTTGTCATGAAATTGCCGGTTTTTCCAGAACTATTTGTTAAATTTCGGTTAGAGAAATAATGCATTAATGAGTAAAAAGTATAGTTTAAAAACGAAAAATGACTATATTTAAACTTTTCTCAAAATATTATGTATATGTGTATAACCATAGAGTTGGCATATAACTAACAAAAGGCGATGTACATAAATAAATAATGAATAATTACAGTTGAGATTTTAATCTCTGTATCATTGA
>JAUYWI010073754.1:0-14008 GCA_034780595.1 Parotoplana pacifica | reverse complement strand
AGATTTGTTTTCAATTTTTGTTAATAAATCGAAACGTACGTCGGCAGTTTTGTTGTTTTTTATTTTATTTTTAACATTACACATCCTCCTACTCTAACTTTAGCTGTTTGGTCACAGTAAAGGTGATATAGCTACCATAAATGTGAAGCATCCAATTATCTAAGACAATGTTTTAAATGCCTTCCTAAATCTTCCTAAATTTTATTTTGAGTGTAGTAATTTGTTTATTTTAGTTATCAGTACCATTTAGTTGATTTTTACTAAATTAATCTATTTTCGATTTGTATTAAGTCTGTATTTGATAATACATGTTCAGTACTATGTGATCCATGTAACTGTTAGTTTTTTATAGTTTTTTGAAAGAGAGATATTTAGCTTAGGAGGGTCATTTGGTGGTTTTCAGTTTGTGATTTTAATGAGTAGCAATTTTAAATTTGCCATATTTTTATATACTACCAAAAAAGTGAACTTCCAGAAATGGTATTTTCAAATTGTGATCAACTTACCAGGACTACAAAAGCAACGACTTTTGTGCTTGTGACTTTGATATTTGTAACCTTGTACTCTTCTCCCAAATAGATTTGCCACCAATCTGTGGTCAGTTCGTGAGTTTTGGAAGCGCTGCAAGCATCTGGTGATGTGTCGTAATTTCCATCCACGGCTTTGTAGGCATCCTCGCTCTTAAGTGACATGGTGGGCTTGTTTCTGGATATCAAATGTTCTTCTGCCATTTCACCTGAACATAGAAATTGTAATTTGAGAAACACACTTCATAGAAACTCACTCCAATAGCCTCTACTCCGTTCCTGTCCGTATTTTTATTTGGTTACATTTTCTCTTTTTTATATTCACTACATATTTCACATCTATTTCATAAATGCTGAATTTTCAAAATCTAGTTTGGCTTCCTTTTTGTTTTAAATGTTTGAGTTCTACCTCAATATCTATTGATTGTTTGTTTTTGTGTCATTTTGGATCACTCAGATTGTAGATCTTTAGGGTTAAGTCAAGGACTACTAAATCCAGGACATGCTAACTCTATGTTCAAACTTCGCTAACGAAGGTCATTTTTTATTTAGTATATACAAGATTTTTAAACATAATAGCCCTCTATTATAGGCTTCAAATCATTGCTTTAAACATTTTTAGTAGTATTATACTTTTAAAAAAAGTTCATAGAGTAGACACCAAATAATATGTAAAAATTTTAATATTTGATAACCGAGCTTTTTTTATGCACACCTGTGATTGATCTGTTTTACTGTCTTTATCAAGTTTATGTATTCCGTTTAGTAGTCATTGGGTGTATCCACATTTACCAAAAACTATCTCATTAAGATATCGTGGTGTCTGGTGACCTTTCTTTCGAGAACAGACAGAATGCAAAGTTTGGTTACGCATGAAGGCAAAACTAGAAGAAGAAGAAGAAGAAGAAGAAGAAGCAGTCAAGGGTCACATATATTTGGTCTCCGCATCGATTGAACACCACTTCACCATTCTATATGTATGTAGCTGATAAAATCAAAACTGTTTGCTAAATAGTATAGAAAAGTAAAATGAATAATAAAATAAGGTTCCACATGACAAACAATTTATTAGTTTTTTTTACATTTCCCTATCATTGATTAAGTAACCCTACAGAGGGTTTCATAATTTCTTGTAATTTTTAAAATCGAATTTTATCAGTTTTTTGAAAAGAAAAAACAAGGAAATATTTCTGATTAATGGGGCCTTAATCAAAGGAAATAAAATAAAATAATCTACTGTATTATATCATAATTATTTTTAAAAATGTTATTCATATAAAATTATGATAAAAGCAATCTACTTACAAGTAATATTGTACATAGTATTTAATGTATTTTTAGTAAATGACGCAGAATTTTGACTCACTTTATATGTAAAAAATATATATATTACCTATTATAAAATTGGAATGCACACTTTTGTTCCGCCACCATCGTTTACATAATTAGTTTACTAAAATAAACATTGTAGTCATTCATGTATATTAATTACATTAAAATGTTTGTTTGGTGTACATATTATAAAGTGCGTACCAATACGCCACTTAGTGATGTTTATCTGTTTTGAATATTTTGCTGCACCTACCACCTACTTAGTATCGCTCACAACTAGAGGTAGGTTCACCTACTTGCATTGAACATTGTCGATGAGATTTGATTAGAGCGCACCTTTTCTTTAACTAAAAGTACAAAAGTAACATAAACAAGTTTTTAAATTGAAAGAGTACAAGGTACATTTACTTTTCCATTATTCTGAGAAATCAGTGATAACTAGCGCTATAAATATAGAGAAAACGAGCAGATAGATTAACAAACTTCAATAAGAACAAGATGGCATTAAGCAATGCAGCAAAAAGGCAGCTAAATAATTATCTTTATGAATTCATGAGTTCAAGAACCCAATTAATCAAAGTTATTAGAAAACTATCAAACTTTTTGAACGCCCCCAAACAAAATCGGTCAAACAACTGTTTGGTTATTGAGCGCAGTATTTATCGATTTATTGAGAAAGATAAGAGCAACTTGCTCCATTTGCTTCAAATTTTGAGGGAACTTCTAAACATGGTCCAGATTTACAGCACTACAGACCATCACATTCTTCAAGCGCATCATCACATTGGTGACCTTGTTGAGGACGCCATTGCTAAAGGAGGAATAGTTGCTCTTGACACTATGAAGATAATTGTGAAGCTTTCACTGGAAACGAAGAGACCTACGAATAATCTGGAGAGAATGTGCAACTTCTTTGAACATGAGCTGGATGAATTGACCAGAATATCTTTTTCCTTAGAGAAAAGTACAGTTAATGAACTTCATTGGCTTTCGCCGTCACCACAAAAATTGTCAAATGAATTAGAGAACCGATCTTTTGGCTTTTGTGTTCATTCTAGATCTACCCCTGGGGAAGAAACGTAAGTATACTCCGTTAGCTGTTAGCTATAAACTTTAATTTTTATAGGCCAATGGAAGTTTGTTAAAGTGTGTATAATTGTGCCAAATTATATTAAAATTGGTTAAAATTTAAATACCATTATCAGTGCTGCAGAAATAACTAACTTTAAGGATTAAATACAATCACTTAAACACATTATTGTGAAAATAACACACTCAAATATTCGGACGCGAAGGTACACAAAATTTAAAATTTCTACACATTTATTTGGATACCCCACATACATCGTCTCTGAAAAGACAATGAAATTTTGGGCCGTGTACACTTTTATGGAAGTGTGGGAATATACCTCTAAGTATCAATGCTATACAATTTGGATATCGTGGTCACTGAATCAGTTTTACATAATCATCAGTTTAGAGTCTGAGACCTTCAAATTTAATTTAATTTTCAAAAGGCTTATTTTTATTGCACTTTTTTTTAGATTAACACCTTTAGATGATTTTGCACACTCTGCAACCAGAACGAAAAATTCATATGGGGTTCCGAAAAAACGTACTCGTTCAATTTCCACTGCTTCAGCGCCACCAAGTGAAGAATTCCGGGCAGTTTTGGGTCCTTATTCCTCCTCAGATCCGGCTCATACCATGTCCTTATTGGTCAACAATCTGCAACTGGAGGCCGCAGCCCCAACAACGTTGCCACGGTGTCCCCCAGATGAATGTTGTGTGTGTCTAGACGGTGAAGTGACTCACTGTATCGATCCTTGTGGTCATAAGATTTTATGTAATACATGTGTTGATGCCGTTCTGACTCAAATCTCTGTCTGTCCATATTGCAGAACACCAATTGAAAGCATTTCACATCTTCCAACATTAGTATGACATTTTAAAAACCCTCTCTTTCCTCTAATATTAAACTTTTTCAAATTATTATTTTAACATATTTGATGCACATACATACATACATGTATATAATAGTTTAATTTCACATAATGACAGCACACGATTCCTTTCGTTAATCCATTCAATATGCAGCAGAAAGAAGAAACTACGATTTACTTAAATTGTAACAAAGAGAAATGTATAAAAACTGAACACAACTACTATATACCTAACATATAAGAGCTAACATTGTGAAACACATTACTTAAATAATTTCAAATAGATTCATATATCTTTATGTATCTAATGTTGAATGCAGCAATTGTAAATATTTAGGTACCTATAATACCTAATGTACAGAAAAATGTATATATACATAACTACTACTAAATAGTCTTTTTCATTTATAGACAGAATCAACGATTTATTTTGGCTACGTACCGACAATGTTTAGCTGGGCATACCAAACGCTTTTTTTTAAAAATGATATTGACTAAATTTTTTATTTAAAAAAACAGAATTAAACGAAATTTTAATAAATTCATTCAAATGCAGGCATATCGGAGCACTTTAGACATTTTCATTCTAAGCAGCCTGACCGACCGCACATCTTCCCTCATTTGATTGGGAGGGGTTTACAAAATTCTTAAAATATGCATTTACTCAAACATTTGGGTTTTAAATTAAATAGTGAGCTCCTGTATGATATATGAACATTTTCTATACAACATTTATAAAAACCTAACTGATTTATTGGAAAAATAATGAATAAATGTTCATTTTGAATACGTTTAAATGTATTCTAGGCCACAAATTGTCAAACAATAGCCATGCCTTATTGAAGATTGGAACACTCACCCCCTTGAAAAAAGCTAAATCCGCCACTTGGCAAATAAATTGATAAATAGAAAATAAGAAATCATGTTGATATGTTCGGTATGTAAATAAGTATTTCACAAACAAAATAATTAAGAAAATGAACAATTAACAACCATTTTATTTAATATTGTTTCTAAGGATAATTAAATGGTTAGCAACAACAACAACATAGCAAAAAAATCATCTTTACAGACATTTTTAAATACTTTTAACAATTTTTTCTTTCTTTTCGGTTTAAACAAAGTTGCTATGTCATTCTCGTTCTGACTTGATAAAATTAATAATTAAGTCTGAAATGATAGGCATATGAAATAAATCATAAAATACGTACAGTAAGTAAAACAATCCAACCAATGAGAAAGGACAATGATTTGGGCAAGTTCGTAATTAGGGTTGCATCACAGCTTTGATTGCTTTGCTGAGTCATCGGCATTCAGCATAAATTGATTGTTGTCAATTTTCTTAAACAAACTTAACCCAAGGTTTTCAACAATGGTTATGATAAACTCTAAAACAATTCGAGTAAACACCATAACCATAACAAGTTGGTGGTCAAAATTCTGTACACCTGCAAATAATTGTTTTTATTGTTTTTATATATTCTAATGCTTTTAAATAGAATTGAAATACAAAAAGAATTACAAATGCTATAATATAAGATTATTTAGATCAAAAATGTCAATCAGGAATTTCAGTACTTAGTAGGCCCTTCTCTTGCCCTTGAAACGGCTGAGATATGTTCAGGTATACTTTCAACCAAAGTACGGCAATACTCAGGTGAAATGTCTTGCGTCCAAACACACATAGATTGGATTTATGAACACATTATTGTGCTTACATTATATCTCACTGCAAACAGTTTCAAATTCGCAAAAACTTTTGGGGCATCCGGTAGGTATAATTGACGACAGATATCAGACACACTTTGAATAAAGATTGCATTGCAGTCCAAATTTTCGAGGAACAGGATTGCACACGTCTTTTTTCGCCCTCAGGCCTCGAGAAATGATTGTTGCTACTTGGGAAAACGACCGATCCACGTTAGGAACCAGATTAACAAAGTCTCCGACAGTTTCCAGACGTTTAGAAAAGTAGGTGCTTCACATCTCACATTTCATGTTTTGACCATAGAAATGAATAAACGGTATGCATCTAGATTCTATGGCTCCTGACCAAAGACTATGAAGAATTATTTGTTTAAAATTCCATTATTGTTTACAATGTAGTTTCGGTTTTCTGATTGGCAAAAAAATAAAAGATGTTACCATTGGGAGCCTCAATAAAAGTCAGAAAAACATGTATAATTATTTTATAGCTTTCTTTAATTAAATGTATATAATTTAGCTATTTTAATGAAATAATTACAATAGTTTTTGGCTTTGGCTATGCTTTGTAAATCAATCTATATCGAGACATTTTGGTATGGCGGCCATCTAGCATACAAAGTACTTACCTCTGAACCAAAGACGTTATATAGTTAACTAATGAATACCTACAGAATGTTATTCGGTAATTAAATAAAAAGTATTTAATTGTCGCTGTATTAATAAAAAACACTGATTTTTGCCAAACATAAGCAAAGTAATTACAAAGCAGCGATAACAAATTCTGCTTATCTTATGCGTAAATCGCTTGCTGCTCTATCTAGCCTCTGAAAAGTATAAAGTATAGTAGGTATAATTGAAATCTGTGTTCCTAACGCATTTTGGTGTCTTATGTTGACTGTATTTGGTTTGGCCCTCCCAACATCTTCACGCTTTTAGCTTTATATTCATATCTAAAATAGATATCTACATACCTATGCCATTATTTAAAATTATAACTATGAAGAATAAAAAATATATAAAAAAACTCAAAATAGATAGGTACATTTGACTTATTTTAGACTATTTTCGATTACCTAAAATAAATTAATATAAGAATTAGACTGCAAATAATTTACAATTTATCTACTATTTCATTTACTTGCTCGTTTTGTCAATTTCGTTTTTTCATTTTTTAGCAGCTACTGCCTACAATCAGAATTTTATAGTTATTTTTCCACTCTTTGGTAATACCAAGTTAGTAATTAGATATATTTAGATGATTTGCAGAATAACACAAAACTACTATTCAACAATATGTAGGTATATTTGTAGTCGTAAGTACAACAGCACTGATACAAATTTAATGAATGTATCTAAACTTTGATCAAAAGTATTTAAGCTATAAATAAATTAGATAAACAAGCTACATTTGTAAGTATTCTGTGTTGTTGTCTTATCATATTCCGAAATTGTATTGAAATTACAAGAGTGGTCAATATGCTTGATCCAAAGTTAGCTATTTAGAACAGGCCGGCTAATGTGGTTAGTTGATTACAATTTTGAGTAGGTAGGGTTTGTTATCATGTGCAGATCTAAAATGTATGAATGTCCACGCCTGTTTTAGACATTCAATCATGATATTAGTGTAGTGTCCACTCCCTTTTCTAGACAACGATCGTCACATTTGCTGCGTGACATGCCTTTTAAATTGATAATCTAATAATTTTGATATCTAACAAAATTTTCCATTATTCTTAGAATTAAGAATATGCTGGCTCTATAAGTACGTAGGTTCTCATTTACTTTCTGACTGACAAAAATTTTGTTTTTGGAAAATTAATTTATACCTATAGATCTGAATAGCTATCGACTAGAGAACCCTCAGGACCACTCTTGCGGCCCTTAGAACCGGCCACTGCATCCTGTTGAAAAACTACAGGCATAAAATTGGCCTTGAGCCTGACGCCACCTGCGACAGCTGTCACCTCGATGAAGAAGACAGGGATCATCTCCTCCTGTCCTGCCCTGCTCATTCGCACCAACGCTTCAAGATCTGGGGTACCCCCATTTTGAATAACCACGAATGCATCACACCCGCTGAGATGGCTGCCTTTATTGAGGCGATTGGCCGGATCCCAGCCAACGAACCTGCTCAATAGCTGCGGGGCATCACAACAACAACAACAAGTACCTACCCCCTGAAAACTCTTGGACAAGCCGTCTCACGTGTCGAAGACTAATGGCATGCCGACAGTGTTTGTTCATGATTTTCAGGTGGTTTGACACCATTTCGTCGTGCAGTTTCAATGTGAAACAACATCGTATTAGTAGAAAATGCCATGATTGTATAACAATAGCTCTTAATTAATAAATCAATAAACCAAATATTCAATTGCAATTGACCAAAGACATACGTATACATTTAAAAATAGCCAAAGGGTCATAACACTTTTAAATATGTAGTTACAAAATAACTAAATAAACGGACATTAATTACGAATCACCCTAAATGAAGTTTTTAAACATTTAGATCTCTCTGGCCATAAGATCATAAATTAAGTATTTATTTAAGCATTGAAGCGGCCATTAATTAAATCTCTATTATTAATTCGTCTCTGCATTTGCCATCAAATTAGTCAACTCTTATAATTTAGTGTTGTGCCGAATTAAAATATAATTATTATGGCGCCTATCACGATGTTTGCTCAGCTGATTTAAATCTCTAGATAGAGGCCACCCGGAACCATTAATGTTCGTAAGAACGAACAATGGCGCTTAATGGGCATCTTTTTCTTATTACTTTCCTATTATAAAAACATTATTTGAATGTAGCATTAAAAAATGACGCTTTTTGTTGTAGGAAGTAAAGTGACGTTACATGCCTATTGTATAATATTTTGCCAATGTTCGTAAAATTAAATAAAATAGTTTTTTTTATTCCTGAAACTATATGTTCGTAAAATCCATTTATTGGCAACATATTATGTCAGAGGCAAGTATCTCCACTATATTCCACAACAAAAAAATCGTCATTTTTAAATGCTACACCCAAATAATGTTTCCATAATTGGAAAGTACCTATGGTTAATGTTCCTTTTTTCATATATTATCTCATAAGAAAAAATGTATAATTAAAAACTGTTGCCCGAACCCGGAATCAAACCTAAGAATCTAGCAAACTAGCCCACAACGCTACCGCTGGACCACTTCGACATATACCAACACCGTTGTGTTTAATTATCATTTCAGATGCTCCAATAAAACGAGTTCACACCCTAGGAGAAGCAGTTCAACTTGTGCAAGAGGAAGAAGAAAACGTGGTGCAGATAAAATTGCTACTCCTCTTCCGCCACAGAGAAAATGATGTCGATCTGAATGATATTCCTGGCGAAATAGAAGTAGAATACTTTGAAGCTGACAATGAACTAGCCCCATCAAAGTCTGTGGTTCCAAAACAATCAGGGAACTAAAATTCTGGTCCAACCGCTGCCAAAAGAAAAAAAATCGACAATTCAACTATTTCTTCGAAGAAAAGTGATACATTTTTTAATAATCTTCCACAAGATCGCAGGCCAATATTTTTCATGGACTGTCATACTGAACTCCTTTATCTCAGTCCTTTTGAATTTTTCGTTAATATTTGGATGATGCGTTTATTGATAGAATTGTTAAACAAAGCAATATATGTACAGCAAGAAACAATCGTCAATTTACTCTCTGCTCAGACGATGTTCTAAAAGTAATCGCATAATTTTGTTTTCTGGTTACCACTGATTCAAGACTCAAACAATTCGATGTATTTGCTGAAAATCTTTCGATTGTTGAACAAATGTTACCCATTCCATATAGTTTTCTGTTCAGGGAAAGAAATTGCTCCTTTGGACACAACAATTGGGGAACGTTTAGTTCTAAAGTTGCCTGACAATCTTGTTGATGTGACTCAGCATTCAATCACACTTGACAATTACGGTTGATCATTTAGCCTTCTGAAATTTCTTAAAGAAAAGGGCATAGGTGCCGAATTATGTGGATAGTGCGGAAATGAAGAAAAGCCAAGAGGAATGTTTGATTATTTGCTTGCTGATGTCCTGATGATGAAATGGAATGACAACAAGCCAGTCACCATTGCCACCAATCATTATGCTGTAAATCCCTTTTTGACAATTTGAAACGATGTTCACAGACACACACTGTGTTGATTGATCATCAGAATGTTGTGCGAAACTATAATAACAAATTCATGGGAGGTGTAGATCTTGTAGATAGAGCACTAAGCAAATAATGTTCAATAATTCGTGATAAACAATGGCATTTTCCATTTTACCCATTGTTTGAATCTTTTTGTGGTTGATAACTGGCGCATTCGTCGATGCCAGTCGGGAAATCGTGTTCATCAACTTGAGCAGAAAATATGCGCATAGCACAATGCATCAAGAAAGTTTTGGCAGGAAAACCGAGTGAAAAGTCCAACAGAGTGCTTCTCGATAGCCAGGCAGCGATCATGAAGATTAAGAATGCGTCCGATAAGAACAGAGATCCCACGTCTGCAACATCCTCAAGAACATCAAATCACTCCAAATGGCCAACAATCGTGTGGAGCTCCAGTGGATCCCCTCACACTGCGATCTGGAAGGTAACGAGAAGTGTCACGGTACACTAAAAGGGGGAAGTTAGATTGAACAAGCATTATTGTTAAGTTAATCTTGAGTTACGTCTGCCGTGCTTGCTACACTTTGAAACCCGTCAAATATAGTCGTCTGAACCACCCACAGGGTGATGGCATACCTGACGTTCGATGTGATGGCAATAAGCATTCGTGTACTAAAGGAAATCTCCAAGGACGATACAAGAAATACAAGAAGACCACTTTTTATCACTGTTCTAGGTATGATGTTTCTTAATTTATCACAAGAAGTAATGCACAACGTAATGTACAGATTCTATCATTCCTTTTTATTTAGTATCTCATATTCGCCATTGTTGGTAAAAACGACCATGGTAAAAAACAATGTGGCAATATCCATGTGATCGTATGACTAAAATGTGTTGTTATTTGTATTGTAAATGAACAAACTAAGAAGTATATAACAGACGGCAATCATTACTAGAAATACCTGCGACGCTTAATTGGCTAACAAACAAATTATGTCTGCAGTTTTTCAATGTATGACTGAGGAATTAACAAACCATAGATTTTATGAAAGTTCTGCCATTCTTTCTAGAAGGTTCTCTTCTAACATTTCATTTCATTTACAGGCCATAACTCTCTTCTTCATTAGTTATGTTACTTTAAACTTTCTTCTTAACTTCTAATTCTTTGATCTGTCTCCCCCCTTTCTTTACTTTGATTGTTGACTCTATTCCTGTTTAATGTGATTTGAGTGTTCATTTTGTGATTGTTTTGTGTTCTCGGTTTTTTTTTATATCACTGTTATTCTGGCTATAATTTAAAATATAATTGATCTTGTAATTTATTTCATTAACAAACAATAAATTCGATAAATCAGCTGTTTTAGTTGCCACGTTCTGGAATTTTATTTTTATTTAGTTTATATTGCAGTAAATATCTTGTAAGTGTTCACCAGAATAATAAACCAGGATTATGACTTCGAAGTTGCAGCCCATAGGTCTGGAAATTGTACTTTAGAAATTAATAATCTCTTATTTTGTGTGTTTTCTGTAGCAATATTACATCAATTATCGGGCAGTTAGAGAGCTGCTATTGGAGCATGGGGCGAGGGTTGTTAGAGTCAACGTTCGCTCTTGATATATGTAGGTAGGCGCAGATAGCTGCAAATAACAAAATCACTTAAAAGAAAACTGGATAGAGAAAAGGAGAAAGTTAAAAGTTAATAGCATTTCCTGAAGTGTTTTTGTCCTGTTATTGACTTAAATAGCCGGAGTTTTTTAAATAAAAAAGGATGAAGACTATTTAACTTCTTTAAATAGTTGCCTAAAAGTTGGTTGAAACTCATCGTGCCCTGAACAATGTGTTAAACCATGCACTGAATGAACTCTTCGATTGGGGTACCCCCTTCCCCCTGTGACCATTATTTTGATGTAAATGTTTTATGGACCGTCTGCATTTTAAATGAGCAATCTTATTGTGTTTTGAGGAACAATCGACATGCGAAGTGCTGTGATAGACAAACCCTACAATTCTTTTGAAACACTTACATATGTAACAAACTTAATTTAGTTCACTGTATAAATCCATGAACAAAAGCATTTCAACTGGTGAAGTTCATTAAAAATATAAGTTCTAGAAAATGTTCTTCTTCAAAATAATAAGATTCTTAGTTAGTGAGTGCAAAATCTAAGATTTTTACATTAAAATACAAGAGAAACAGCACATGGTATTCATAGACATAATTCATAGAATTCATAGACATAATGGATACATAGAATTGAACTTTTAATTTTCGAAAGTGAATTATTGCCGGCCATGTACACCTGCAATCTGTGTGAAGATAATAAGGAGGTGAGAATATCGATAGCTAGGTAGATAAGAAGAGCTTGTTTATAATTGAATAGAGAGTACAGCTAGTACCATTCACTTTATCGCCCGTTGGTTCCAGATCTTAACAATGAAAGCTGTATAAATATAAATTAGTAACCAAATGAGAGCTGACTAGAGAACCAATAAATACCTTAGAAAGAACTACGACAATGAGATTGTTTTACACAACTTGTAACGGCTGGAGAAATACCTGCATACTATTATCTTATTTATACTTCAACACAACATTGAGCACTACCAAATTGCTGAAATGGCACAACAACAAGCATCAACTGTTATTGTCCTACCAGCAGAAGAGACGTATCAACTGAATTTAGTCCATGACCAGGCCCACAAAGTATTCGGTGTATTCCACATCACTGTTGGAGTCCTGATCTTCACACTAGAACTGGCTGGAATCATTTATCCATCTGGACCTGAGACAGGTACTGGAATCTATTGCGGCATCTTACTAGTTGTCGTGGGAGTGTTGGCATTATTGGGAGGCAAACGAAAGTCCCGCTGTTTAATTATCGCTACCATGGTGATGGCAGTTATTACCACCTGTATTCTATATTTTGGGAATCGATTTAGTCGTTTAGAAATTGCTCTACGAAATAATGATCTCAACAAGAATGCGATAACAACTGATATCTCTGAGAACAGTCCTTCATTAATTTTTAACGAATTGAAATGCAGAATTGTTATACTCGTTTGCTGTATCGAGTTCACTATTCTCATTGTCCAGGCATGCTTAACTTGTCATGATGTCTGTGCTTGCTGTTGCAGACGTCAAATTCCAACCTACCAACGCTTCTCAAATACACAAGTTGATGACCACAGCAGCCAACACTGCACCCTTCTCCAGTGCAAAGGATCCCGAGCGGACATCTCAGAAGATAGAACCTGGACCAAACCTCCAGTGGACAGAGTCAAATAGGCCTCCATCTTATGACTATGCAACCGCTTAAGTCGATTGATACAAAACTCTTCTCATTCGTTTAGCTTATAGTCAGACAATTCAATTTTGATTTTCATATAATATGCCATATGTTTTATGTCCTTGTTTATTATAAGAGCTAATAACTATTAATTGATTACCTATATCATTTTTAAAGTATTTTTGAACCTTTTACATTGAAACGTATTATACTGCGGTTATCTATTGTTCCACATTCAAAATTGTTATATGACACATTTTTGTACCACCGTTTTCATCATCTGCTATATTACCGGTCGTTTATTGTGTATTATTGCCAGATTTAATTCTTGTTGTAATTACCGTATCAACATCTATTCAATGTGAAAAGTCGTAAAAGTTGGTTACCAAAAACGCTGTTTTAGAAAATGCTCGTATCAAAAATTCGTTCGTCCATATGTAAGTAGGTTAAAATGCTACTTTATGTTTATGGTTTCTTCCCAATGTGATTAAATTACAAACGACTTTTTGATGTGCAACTAGACAAAAATATTTTATATTAGGTCTACGAGTATGATTGCCTATTATATTTACCGCCTCTATTTATTACCGTACGTATCTGTTATATTAAAGTATATGTTATCTATTATATTTCGGCATTTGTCATTATTTATCTTATTTAAACTTCCGTTTATACAATCAGAAAAACAAACACATTGTTCTATAATTGGGTGTCTTCTCTTTCTCAACAGGTGCCTTATGCATAATCGATTTTTTACTCTTTGTGTTGATCATTGTGTTAACACCACCACAGAGCAAGACAAAGAATGTGCAAGAAATGTGAAACAAGTAAATAATTATTAGATGAAACGAAAGAATGACAGCGTCAAAGTGACTAAAAGGTTGATTTCTAAAGAAAATATTTCTTGTTCATTTGCAGAACTGTTGAATATTGGACTTGTATGTATACTTGAAGATAAACATAAAGAATACAAAGGTAATGCGAGTTTCAAGAAATGGGCAGGATAAAATGAACATTACACTTAACAATCAACAAGTTGAACAAGTCAAAACCTTCAAATACCTTGGAGCAATTATAACA
>JAUYWI010073753.1:0-25338 GCA_034780595.1 Parotoplana pacifica | reverse complement strand
TAATTGTTTAGTAATTACTTTGTCTATCCCTAACTGTTTAGTAATTACTTTGTCTATCCTTAGCTGTTTAGTAATTACCTTGTCTATCCCTAATTGTTTAGTAATTACTTTGTCTATCCCTAACTGTTTAGTAATTACTTTGTCTATCCTTAGCTGTTTAGTAATTAGCTTGTCTATCCCTAATTGTTTAGTAATTACTTTGTCTATCCCTAACTGTTTAGTAATTACTTTATCTATCCCAATATGTTTAGTAATTACTTTATCTATCCTTAGCTGTTTAGTAATTACTTTGTCTATTCCTAACTGTTTAGTAATTTCTTTGTCTATCGCTAATTGTTTAGTAATTACTTTATCTATCCCTAATTGTCTAGTAATTACTTTATCTATCCCAAATTGTTTAGTAAGTACTCTATCTATTCTTAGCTGTTTAGTGATTACTCTATCTATCCCTTGCTGTTTACTAATTACTTTAATTAAACCTACCTGCTTAGCAATTGCTTTAGCCGTATGCCTATTGTCTCCAGTAAGGAGAAAAACATCAATTCCCATTTTTTCTAAGGTAAACACTGCCAATCGGGCTTCTGGCTTCACTTTATCTGTTACCGAGACGACAGCACAGAGCACAGTGCCAATGGCCATGAGCACTACTGTTTGACCTTGACGTTCATTGGCCTTCATAGCTGCATCCACTAACACAGGAACGGCCACACCCTGGCGTTGCATCCACTCCCGATTTCCCAAGATTACATTCAGCGAGTCACTATTGGTCAATTCTTGTAGTTTTTTTAAAGAAAGAAAGAAAGGAATAATGTTGAAAAATTAATAAACATAAAAAAACAACGGATATAAATTTTTGCTTTAAAGACAAATAAGTTGCTTGGAAAATAAAATTCTATCTAGTGTGAGTACAATGTAGTAACTATCAGAAGTAAACCAGTTTCTAATAATGCAAATTGTCCGTAGGCCTAATGGAGGCACAGACAGAGGCAAGCAAATTACAATTAACGTACAGGTCTTTGAGTGAACAGCAATTCATATAATTTAATTCCTAAAATGATTCTAAAAATATTTTTTAGAATAATATGTATATATTAAAAATATATATATATATAAGTAATACGATCAGTTGAAATATTTACAAGGATTATTTTAGTCTTAACATTTAACATAAGTAACAGTTCATAAACTTAAATAACATGGCATCAATTATTCACACTCAGTTACTTTTCATCAATTTTCTAAGTACTATTCAGATAGACAAAACCCCTTGTCATCAACGAGCGAGTCGACTCGTGGCAATCGAATAGCCACAGCATAACTACAGATACAACGCTAAATACAAATAGAACTTATAGGTACACCCACCTTTCCATACGGATTCCGAAATTTCCTCTATTTTATATTCAACACTGACTTCATGACATTTCGGATGTTGTTTCAATTCCGAATCCAGTGACTTCATTGACGATTCGATGCCAGAGACCTGTTCCAAACGGAATAAATAAAAAACTAAAAGTAAATTTCTGATAAGATAAACATGATAGTTACCAGTAGTTACTAATCTAATCCCACATTAATTGTAATAAGTGCACAAACTTAGGTAGAATTTAGTTTTAACTACAAAAAAACATTACCCACAATGGTATAAATAAAATTATAATGTAGTTCTGTGGGAGTAGCGGCAATATGGTTCTAACCCAATCTTTCTGGTGACGTCATAGGATTATAAAATTATATTTCAACTTTAGGTATATTTAATTGTAGTTAGTTTTTATATGGACAAAAAATTTGATGATGCCCATTCTAAACTAACTATCTAGTCAACTAAGTATACTAATGTCAAATTTCATGCAAATCAGTTGACACATTTTTTGAGCAATCTGAGAATGTGTGATATGGGTGCACTAGCTCTGGAGTATACAATGGGTCCAAAAACGTGGTATGGTGTGTGTTATAACAAAAATAGTAAGGCAAAGTTAGCATAAACTTCTTTTATATGTATATAAAAATTAAGTTAAAACGAAATTTTTTATTTAATACTGTTTAATATTTGTGAATCTCAATCAAAATGTTAAATTGTCCTAATGATGTTTTATTAGCACTCAGAACTAAAGTTAGTTAGTACCTAGGTACTTATTAACAAATGAATTAAACACAAAATGCACTAAAGTTCCTTAAGTCTTTTTATCTAAACACAAAACTTTGATAAAAACTGTAATTTTTGTAAAGTTCAATAGAATATTTTCAACTACGCTTTATTATTAAAAAAAACGTGTCGAGATTAAGAAAGACTAGAAACATCGAATAGCAACAACAATAGCATTGACACTTTAAATGAACTTCAACTGTGCAAAACCACATTTGAGAAACCCATTGAAGATGTAACATCACCACAACAGCTACAATTTGAAATTAGCTACCAGCTGGCAACTGAACTGTCTGTTTTCATTAAAAATTTCATCCATAGACATTGTATATCATTTAGAACAAAAACAGCAGCTAACCAAAAAAATGAAAAATACTATACCCGTTTAATGAACAAATTTTCATTATTAAATCTGCTATACAGATTTAAATCTTATCACTGTTGTCAGACCACGGGGAACAAATCTAGGCATTATCAATTGACGCAAATGGAGTATGGCTTCCCAGTTCGATTCGTAGTACAAAAAAAGTTGTTATGCTCGCCTACAACTAACAATACTTTGACTCGCAATTATCTATCAGTACCTACTGTCAATTTATAAAGCACTAAGCATTAAACTCTATTTCGATATAATCATTCATGGCATATTTTGACTCGTTATAATCATTCATTGTATTTTTGACTCGCTAAACTATAAATTACACAAGTTGACTCGCAATAATTTATTCTCTCTATATTTTTGACTCGCTATAATCTTCCATATTACACAGTTGGCTCACTAAAACGCCCATAATACATTTGTACTGTCTTACATTTCGGCATGCTTTCTTCATCGAAATATACAGCCAAAATTAGGACTACGTCAATTCACTCTTTTGACAGATGCTAATTTGACGTGGTTATTTTGAACGGTATTCGTTTAGATTTCTAATTTATCTATCCTCAAAAAATGAAAGCAATTGAAAACAGAAAACAAGCGTTTCATTTCTTGCAATTTGTTTACAACAACCAATCTATTTTAGTCATGTTGCTTGATCAGTAATATCTTGTTTGAAAATGATGTAGTACACTTACTCTTAAAAATGCAACATTAAAAATTCAACCGAGGCATTGGCACTAACTAAAAATAATAATTTATAACATTTTAATTTCATTGAGTTTTGGGATTATAAGTTTTAAACATTTTGAACAACACTCTTAGTACCATATAAATTTAAAACGAACTACAAGATAGCTCTATCCATTTTAGTTTGTAGCAAGATGCAAATTGCTCGTATATTCATAACTTTTGCAACCTAGGCAAGTAATCCTCGGCAAATGAGTTTATTGTACAGTCACTAAGGGGCATATCACTCAAATGTAAATACATATACTACAAAAATGTCAAAGAATGCAACACTTACTATCCACCACAAAATATAGTTGTTTTAAAAAAATCAATATTACATACCTAGTTAGTGGACAGACCTATAAAATAATGTGTATCAAGTGAATTTTCTAAATTAATAAATAACCAAAATTTCTTCTATTTTATAATTTAACTTTTCACAAAAGGAAGGTCACTAAAAATTTAAAATAACTAAATTTATTGTTTAAAAGTGTTTGTTTAGACAATCTGAACTCCTATTAACATATTTTCTTATCCTCTCGCAAATTACAAATTTCAGTGGCTACCATTCCTCAATATCCTCATCCCGCTTCAATTCGTAAATAATTTTGTCCATAGCTGATCTCATACGCGACCACTGTGAATAATCCAAAATCTAACTAACCTTTATTGAATCAATCTGAGCTATTTTAAAATTTAAATAACTTTTTTGTTGCTGTGTATCTACATGATATTGTGAAAATATAATTAGTTTTAAAAAGAATCAAAGTAATTCGGTAATTCGGATTTTAACGCTGAAAAAGTACGCAACACCTATCAGTTAAACTTCTTTTTGAAAAAAAAAACGCTAAAACAATCGGCTGCAATTATTATTTACTAAAAATTTTATCCAATAGTGATGTAATCACATTGAAAGTGACTAATCAATTTTCTGAACAGCCGAAGCATTAAATGATTATTTTAGCAAAACCTAGTTAATAAAAATACAGTATCAAATACCCATTGAACAAAAAAATCTAAAGAAATATGCAGACTAATTGCATTCATTAATAATAGATCTAAAATTAATTATGTTATTCAGAATGCAATTAAATGGTCAATATAAAGGTTATTGTTTTGTATTTAAGTACATTGTCCAAGATGATAAACAAATGCATTGGCATAGATTGAAACAATAAATAGGAATTAAATGTCTTCAATGCGTCGAGTTGCAGTGAAGTGGATTCTAAAGTAACGCAAGTGAGAAAATAATGAAATAAATTAAAAATCCAAAATTTATTTACAAAACACCTAATATTTCATAAAAGATGTTGAAAATGTTGTCCTTCTTCAGATAGGCACAACCTTGCCCGCTTCACTACAGATCTTGACACATTTCTGAGAGTGGCTTGTTTAATATCATCAATGCTGTTCTGAACATTGCTTTTAAAATCATCCAATGTTTGTGGGTTGTTGATGTAAACAACATCTTTGAGATATCCCCACAAGAAAACATCTAGTGGAGATAAGTCTGGAGTGTGGTGGATAAAGTACTTTGGAAATAGTTCGTTGACCAAAGTATCGCTTAATGTGGCACATTATCTTGTTGAAACCAAGCAATTGCAAATTCACGACAGTTAATGTTTGTGCAAATGAATCAATGAAATTACAGTAAGTTTATTGTTGATTTCTATGGATGTAAGCGGGCAAGGTTGTCCTCCCTGTCTGAAAAAGGACATTAGGTGTATTTTTAATTTATTTCATTATTTACTCACTTGCGTTACTTTATGGATACCCTGTATTTCGTCCATAATGAGCTTACTTGACACGAAAGTCCACAACCTGGCACAGAGCGAGAGCTGACAACCTGGGCTAACGTGTCTAGCGAGAGAGCCTGTTTCACCATGCTGACGATAGCAGTAGCAATGGGGTGGTCAGAGGCAGTCTCAGCAGTGCCCAGGATCATCAATAATTTTGATAAAGGAATCAATGAGGGATTGACGGTGATAACAAGACGAGATACTGAAGGTACACCTCGAGTTATGGTGCCTGTCTTGTCAAATATAATCGATTTCACCTAAAAATAAAATAACCCTATGCTATAGTTAGTCCAAAGCTTGTACATAAAACTATTTTGTTGATGAATAATGAAGCCAAATTGAACTTATCTAGAAATTTTTAATTATAATTTCCTCTATTTTTCTCTGACATACGATCTGATAGAAATTAATAATTTGACTCTTGATTACTAATATTACTACACAAACATCAGACAGAAGAGTTAATAAGATAAAGAGCAGTAGGCTAAATTCAAAATAAATTATTCCCATTTTATTAGGAGAAGTGAAAATCAATAGCGGACCAAGTGTACCTTTACATTAAATAATTTGTAGTAACTATTGTGAAAATTGAAAACGAAAATTTCATAGTTGATCAATTCTTCTTTGATGAAAAAGATGAGCTTAAATAGATAAAACGCATTATTTTCAAGTAAATTAATACTAATCTAAAAGACAAATCGACACTCTTAGCATGAAGATAAAGTCAGAAAAAGAAGTATGTATGCAAAATTCAAACCGTGTTAGCATAATATAGTAGAATGGAATTTTATGGCCATCACCTTAAGTCTAGAGTAGACACAGAATAAAATTAGTCTCTTCCTAGATGTCAGAAGGAAATAGATAAAACATATCAAAATGCAATGGAGCATGTTTGAAAATGCAAGCGCCTTCAGTTTTAAGAAAGTGTTTCCAATTCTATTCGCATCCATCAATAAATTACACACATGAAAACCTGCCGCGATCTATGTACATAGGCATGTTGGCAAGAACAGCAAGAAAACAACTGTTTCACTAACCACCATAAAAAAGAGTTAAAAAGGAAACTTGTTTCGTTTATTTCAAGGAACAAACAAACAACAACAATGTAATCAAATTGTTGGCTACTACTCTGTGTGTACCCACAAAGACAGATTAGGCGACAACAAAAATTGTTTTACTTATAATGGAAATTTACTGTAAAAATAACATTGACCCACAGAAAGAATCAAATAAGCAAAAAACGGAAACTACTATCTCCTTTCCCATAATGACATCAATTCAAAGTGGACCGGCCTGGAATACAGGTGCAATAGCTGCAAAACAGTTGGCAATATTAATATTAATCACAGTAGGTGATTACAATTATGGCAAAATGATTTGCTTGTTCAGTAGAGCATTCATTTTTCAATAATGGATCAAGAGCCGAAATTTAGTAATCCAAGAAAAAATTCATTAAATACATGGCCAGTTTGTGTATTCGATGAAATAAAGATGGAATCGGCTATAACAAGAGATGCTTGCTTTGTCTTTAGACGTTCAGCTACAGCTAAAAGTAAACGTCATCATGATTATTCTAAAGGCATCTAACAAAATTCTATGCAAATAGTCGTTTCATAAAAGTACTAAAATTACTTGAATTACAAAATTTTGTCGAAATTCTTATAATACTTGGTGCTGGGCTTACAAAGAAAACTGTCTAGTGATAGTCAACAATATTAACGGCATCAGCGCAGAAACTAAAAGCCCTCATTAATACGTTCCCTCAGATGCAGAAGAATATTCATTTCAGGACCCGATTAGCATTCGTTGTACATATATGAAAGAAATTAATGACCTTCTTTCTTTATTGGATGTAAATTAACAAAGTAGGAGATAGTATTATTGGTATTACGTAACTGCTTCTTTGGTTATTTCTGTTCGTTGTGAATAATTGGAGATCAAATAGGCGTGTACCAAGAAGGAACTATCCAAGGTCGATGCTATCAAAGCAGAGAAAGTTTGAAAAAGACTTACAAGACTGACGTAAGATAAAAAACTCGAAACAGAGTAACCATTACAAATCTGAATATCTCAACTAGGGAAGCAACTGTGATAATGATCGTGAGTCATCAATAAGAAATTAGAACCCCCATGAAACAACATGGATCATCATCTGGATCCCCCACTTCTACTTATGTGAGGTGATTTATATTGAGTCAGGGAGCTCCTCTATCTTTGAATTATCTTTGTTATAAACTTATCTATCTCAAACTATAGAAATGTGTATTTTATTTCTATACCCACAACCCAGATTTTTATATCGTTAGCTGTGACATAGTCGGCTGCTTATTGCTGAGTACATGCCTGAAGTCTAAGCATAATTTTGTTTGTCTATAAAACATGCTCATGAACCATGTAACTCTACGTCTCCTATTACACACCTTATGTGCATTCTCTAGTGGTTCTCCTCCCTTGATAAGAATGCCATTGGTTGCTCCAATCCCGGTGCCCACCATGACAGCAGTTGGCGTGGACAGGCCCAGAGAACAAGGACAGGCTATTGTAAGCACGGTGATTGCAAGTTGAAAGGCATGTTGAAACACCAGTTCATGAAGATTCAAGTTCACCTGAAAAGTTTTATAAATAGCAATTATTTTAAATGAGTAAAAGTTCAGATATTTTTATCTAATAGAATATGTAGCAGTGCACCCAACACTGAATCTTATAGTCAAATTGCTCAAGATACAGCTAATAGAGTGTTCAGTAAGTTGTTTAATTGCTTTCTTAATAAATTAAACCTTGAACTTCATATAGTTAATAATTAACCTTTCTTACAAATGGTAATTGTTATAAAAATTTGTATCTGACGTATATCGAATCAAAATTGGATCCAAAGGTTGTTACATGATAAGCGAAAAATTTACATAAGTCAGCAAAAATGTCACATGAGATATTATTTCTTATTTTGAATGTTTGTTGCAGTAAAGATTTTAGGACAACAATATATCAAGCAACAACAAAAACAAGACAGATACAAAATCAAATGTACTTGAAAATAACAAAATGCATTTTAATAAAACCAAAAAACACGAAGTAAAATGGGAAACATTTCAGTTGTTACTCAGGATTTGATTGAGATAGTTCAAAATAATCATAATATAAATTCTATTTTATAGAATCGTCATAGACCACATATTTATTGGCATCAAACGAGAAAATGATTATTATATCAATATTTCACAGAGTTCAATCAAAATAGAAATCTTGGCAATCCAATGGGCCTAATTTGTAATAATTTCAAGTCATTAAAAAAAAACTATAGGCACAGTTCAACCAGAGAAACAACTAAAGTTGATATCTATCTGTTGTAATATTTTATGCAATAAAAACTATAAAGGAAAACCCTATCATAACAATTACACATAAAATTTAAGTTTTAAAACAAACCAAAAAAAAACACATTCAGAAGAACTTATTACTGTATGTTCTGCCAACAGAATAACCTTGTGTTTATAAGGCGCTTTATAAATATAGTTTATTATTTTTTTTTATTTATCTATAGGATGTTCCATATAAAAAATACGACTGACTTTAAATTATTACGCAAATGATTTTTGGCCAGAATCATCGGCAGAAATGAATAAAATAATGATGCCGAATGAAGAATCATTATTGATTTTATAACTGATTTTGAGAATGATCAAAACGGTTCTAAAGTGAGCTATGAAATCGATATTCGATAATTTGTTGGAAATATTATCCAAATTTGTTTTCTGTATACCAAATTCGAATTGAATAAGACAAAGTTCATTTTTTATATTGGGATGCACTGAAAACTACTTTTGTTAAATGATGTCATTGTGCATTAGAATAAGGATAACGTGTCAAGTTGGACCTGGTACTATATTGAATAGAATACGATATCTACCAAAACGGATTGATTTTATATTGCTTCATTGAAGATGATTTACAAGCTGAAAGCTGCAATCTTTTATCTCAACTATGTATATCTGAACACCTCTCTATAAACAATACTTAGCCAAATTGCGTTTGTTACAATTTTTATCTAAACTCAGGCAGAATCGAAACACTGCGTAGCTACCTAGACATGCAGTGCGTGTAATCTTAATGGAGTGTTGTGTAGCAATTTCAAAAGCAAAAGCATACAGTAATAAATCCATAAAAATACAAAATAATTAAAAAATATAATCACCTTGGATATCTGTTAAAAAAATCAAATAAATAACATTCATCAATACAAATAATTTCTTAAATTAAGAGTAAGAGATATCTATGTAAATATAAGTGTGTAAAAATATAAAATGCGCTTCATTCAGGAGATCCTTCTACCTCAATAAAACCTCAAATATTGCTCTGCTTCCTAAGACCACAGGTAAGAATAAACTTCTCCATTTAACGTTTTGTTGTTAATTAATTCAAATTTATTTTCTATATGTGGAGCTAATAAATCGGTTATTGGCAATTATAGAAACGTCTGGTTTGGTTATTAGCAAAAGAATAAATTTCCAAAAAGTTTATTTTTCAAATTATAAAATGACATAGAGAATTTGATTATATGAAGGATATAAAATACAAATTGTTTTATGCCAATATCTACAAGGTGATAATCATATGCCACTTGGCGATCAGAATATAATTACTGGTTAATTGAAACAAGTAATAAGTAAAATACATCACTTCACCTAATACCCTCAAGGTCAAAAAATATCTACATCGGATTTCATCATAGTTGTATACAAACTCTTCTATATTAGATTGATATTGCATCAACATTCGCATATTTTGTGCACTACAAGAAGATAGATACAGCAAACACAGAAAGAAAAAGTTACATATTGTTTTCATTTGTCTAAAAAATATACACCTACCTAATAGAAAATATGAGTGATATATCACCAGCAATGACAGTTTTATCCTCCTATTCTTTAGCTTCGTTTTTCTATTAAATAAACTGAGAATTGTCAACTTGCTTCAGAGAAAGTTCACAGAGGAGTTCAACATTAGTTCGACAAATCATAGGTATCTTATATGGATGATCTAGCTAACATATTCTTATGGTGTCTATACTTTATTAGTTGGTAATTTATTCTAACTAAAGATAAGTAAGTGACACAGATATCATTTACATATTTTCGCCTTTTCTTTTTTAAACAAATTCATCCGCTTAGACAAAATCACGAATAAAATCAATTAGAAGCTGAAAATGAGTGCCCAGTTGGAATGTCCATGTAGAAGTGTCCTTGTAAGACTGTCCATGTAGAAGTATCCATGTAGAAATGTCCATGTTGAAGTGTCTATGTAGAAATGTCCATGTAGAAGTGTCCATGTAGAAATGTCCATGTAGGAGTGTCCATGTAGAAGTGTCTATGTAGAAGCGTCCATGAAGGAGTGTCCATGTAGAAATGTCCATGTAGAAGTGTCCATGTAGGAGTGTCCATGTAGGAGTGTCCATGTAGAAGCGTCCATGAAGGAGTGTCCATGAAGGAGTGTCCATGTATGAGTTAGACTCACATTGTACAAAGAACAGTATAATAATAGAACTCACACTGTAATCAGGTATTATTTTGGGTTTGACGTAGCCGATAACTATCCAGACAAGCAAAGTAAAAAACGAAATCGAGCATACAATGGGCACAAAATAGCCAGCGATTTTATCTGCTAACTGCTGAATTGGGGCCTGCAAAATAAAAACAAACATCTCTTTACATTACAAGTATAAAAATAGCATTAATCTATTGAATACATCTCCTGAGTTCGTTTGGTTACTGCATTCTAATACAAAATGGACTTTGGTAACATGTTCTTCTTCACAGTACTAGACCTGACTACCTACTATGTAGAGAGATAAAGTAACGATTAATTTCAAGTTTTAAACGCATTTAATCTAAGAGTTGGAGGGTTCTTTCTCAATAAGTAAATTTTCACTCAAATATAAATTTTGTAGCTTAAAATGTTACTCAGTTAGTTATTTGAAATATAAGGGAGGCGGAAATGATTCTCCCATTGTAAATCGATCTACCCATGGACTAGATCGTGATCTGTCTAACGGTACATTGCGAGATCAAAATCATCATCTCTAAAAGATAATAAATGTCGAAATTAAACAAATTTATATGGCTTTCAGTCAAAGATTTTTCTCAAGTAGTCAAATCATATATTCTATTTTTTATAAATAAACTATGTATTGCCTATCCAATGTACACATAAGAAAAAATGGCTACTTAATCATTGGATTTAAACTAACTGTCAAACTAAAATTATTGCTGATCAATAAAGCGTATCGCGATTATTTTAATAGTTATAAAAACAGATCGATTCTGATTATGCAACAAATTCAATATACGTTTTCTCTTTCATAAAACGATAGACAATATTATGCTAATGCTCATATGAAATAATGTTTAATATTTCTGAATCTGAAAATGATATGCAATTCATAAGTATCCTTAACTGCTCGTAATATTCTTATAAAAACCTGGTTTTGATCTAACTCTATGCTGATGTTATGTACAGTAAAGGACATTTAATTCTGATCACCTCGTTTTTTGAGGTTATTTTATTATAGCTTTTTAAATAGGACATTATACTGTAGAATTTTACTTAGACAAGCATTTCTATAGTATACGTATTAAAATGCAATTTAAGTAATTATTATGCATATTACGATAATAAATTTAATTTAAACCGCTATAACCGCTGTAAACACGCTATTACGACAATTCTGTATTCCTGCAATAATTCTATCGATCGATACTGCCCAAGTAGTAATTTGACCAGTAAAACAGTCGCTCATGTTGACGCTTTACTAACTGCTGGCAACTTATCAACGTGACAAATTGATTTTCAAAGTCACATTTCTCAATCAAGCGTTATAAACATCAAACAGCGGTTAATTACTGGTCACCCTCTTGTATCCAGAACTGAAAAATGTAGCAGAAAACGTTAAACGACAGCTTCAGATGACCGATCGATGATAAAAAAAGATTCGCAGGAGATACAATCTCAACGTATGAGAGTTGTAAGTCGGTCAACCCTAGACAAGTCCCAAAGTTGACATCCAAAATGATAAAGGCATGTCTAGAGTTTGCCAAACAACATCGGAACTGGACGATCGACGTCCTGTATGTTTTTAGTGACGAAACCACTTTCGAGTGCAAAATGGCCAGCAACAGACATGCATGGCAACTCTCAGGCTCTCTTGCACCTGTCAACACTCAACAAAGGTGATGTTCTAAGGAATATTTTCCTGCAAAGGACCAGGGAGACTAACATGTCGTGGAAGGCATAATGGATAAGAAGAACCAGTACCTCAGAGTTATAAAGACAAGGGTTCTTACGCAATTTCGACAATGGTTTACCTCATTGTATGACTGCATATTTATGCAAGATTCCGCACCCTGCCATACAGCAAAAATCGTCAAAGAGTTTCTGCGAATGTCTTCTGTCAATGTCCTTCATTGGCCTGGGAAGTCCCCGGATTTAACCCCATTAAGAACATATGGGATTTAATGAAGCAGAAAATGAGTAAAATCTCAATAACAACTTAACATCAACACATTGGTGAGGTCCTCAAAGCATGGTTTCGGGATGATAAGCTGCATAATACTATCGATAGATTTCAAGCCTGATTCCGCGAAAGGTGGTCACACCAAATACTAAACTTTTTAGACACCTTTGTGAATTCCGCAAACATTTGTTGCATGCCATGCAGGTACTTTATATGTTGTATAAATATATTTTTAACTTTTCATATGATTGTTTGTTTACAACATGTAATTTTCCCATAAAATGTAGTTTTTTGTCATTATTAGTCGTAATAGGGTTATAGCGGTCTGTTTAATTTAGTATCGTAATATATGTACAGCATAATTACTTAAATTGCATTATAATACTTATGTATACTATGTTTTAGAATTAATGATGTCTAAGTAAAATTCTAGAATATAATGTCAAATTTAAAAAGCTCTAATAAAATAACCTCAAAAATGAGCTGATCATAATAATACGTCCCCTACTGTACACCTATTTAAATTAAAACAAAACGGACACAACTGAAGGTAAGCTTTTATACATTCATCAGAATCAAACTAAATTAAATACATATTTAAATTATGCAAACATCATAACGTCAACATCTTCAATGGCGGTACGTAGTAAGTGGATGCTGAAGTAATTTGTTCAACACATTTAGCCAATGAAAACAGCAGAAAAGTACAGTAACTATAAAATTGCACACATTCAGATACAAATAAAAAATGAATAACTCCAACACCCCACAATATGTTGAGCAAATGCTGATTATGTAGAGTTTCAAAATAAATATGTATTTGTGAACTTTACAACTGAATATTTCAAAAGTATCCTGCACGTTTTCGCCAAGTTTTAAATAAAAACAGTCGGCGACATGACGACAGCCAACATGTCTACCCTTTTTGAACAAAATGACACAACACCTACAGCCTTTGCTATATGTTCCACATTGAGTCTGTACACCTACAACCAGCGTCTAATTTACGGATTATTGGGGGGATTTCTTTCCCTCTACATAGTCTGTGTAAATTTTCTTCTATTTATAACCTTTCTTCGCGATCGTCACGTAAAGCGAGTACCAGGGCACACCTTCATTGTGGGTCTCATGGTGTCCAGTGACGTCATCATAGGCATGATTCCGCTGCCAGGATTCCTACTCAAGACCCTCTGTGGTGGCTGGCCACTAGCCCCCTGGGCATGCGACCTGTGGACGGCAGTTGACTACATCTCCACCAACGTCTCCATGATCAGCGTAACAACCGTGGCCTTTGATCGTTTCCTGGCTACCAATTTCGTATTTGCCCACAAGCGCTGGATGCATCGAGCCAATCAAAACCGCCTGTGCATCTTTCTGTGGATTGTGACTGCCGTTAGGAACATTATTGTCTTCCCAGTCTGGGCTAACGTGAGTGACTTCCGACGTTCTGAACCGCCAGGTCAATGCGGCCATCCACTTTACGCCAACTTTACAGTAGGGCTTTTCCAGCGTACTCTTGCCCTCTATATTCCGGTAATATTATTGGTATTCTTCTATGGCGCCGTAGTTCTGAAAATTTTCCAATCATCACCTCATTTCAACAGCCACATGGCTTTAACCCAAAAACAAAAATCTCCAGTTTCTAACAGTACTCAAAGTTGTAGCAGCACAGCTAAACTTGAGCATTCCCAGGCTGACCTACCCTCCAGTACCAACACGACCTCCACAACCTACTCACGAACCTCAATTCTAGCCAGCAGGGTCAGCAAATCGTTTCGTATTGTCACGTGTGTCATTGTCAGCTTTCTTGTGACCAATCTTCCATGGAATATATTGGAAAATATGATAGCCACGCATAGCACACACGTGCAAAAAACAGATTCAATCTATATCCTCTCGTGGATAATGACTTATATGAATGCATTTCTTAATCCACTTTTCTATCCATTTATGCACAATGAGTATAAAAGGATCATGTTAAGATGGTTGCACTGTCAGCGTGCACAAGACAGTCTGAGAACATTAGTGTCCAGAACAGAAATTCTAATTCCTACTAATGTACTTTATACCAAAGGTTCACCAGGCAGGGACCCAACAATTATCGAAAACGACGATACTTTAACCACTACGGGAGTTCTGGTCGAATGTGCTACAGACAGCTCATCCAGTAGCAGAAAAGCTAGTGGGTCTACGCGCAGAACGAACAGTAGAGGAGGAAGCAAGTCCAAAACGGGCAAATCTATATTCACTAACGGTACTGGTATGGCTACCAAGAAATTGTCATTGTTAGAACAATACGCAAAAGCTGAAGAAAAAGAAGAATATATTCTGCAATATGTTACTTCAACGTAAATATGGATATTTTATTATCTATTTTCTAGAAAATATAATGTTTTATACTACAACTATAATATACCAAGATATGTATTTAAAAAAGATTCAATTTTAGACTATTACAAATTTAACAATAATCAATAGAATATCCACTTCGATGTCAATGAAACAAATTACATCAAATCATAACTAACCATCAATTAATATATTTAATTAACCAACTTTCGTATATATTTAACCATTAAAATAATTATCTGCATAGGTAATGAAAAAACCTTAATTTTCACAGGTCGTCCATACAATGAAAAAAACATATTAGGTCGTAAAAAGTTGTGATGTCATTATTTGTTTAATCGCATCAATAGCTTAGTAACAAAGTTTCGATAGATACAAAAGGCTAGAAAAAAATAGCAAAGCAATTATGAAACAATATTTTAAAATTAATAATGGTATATTGTTTTGACCAAAAAGGTCAAAAAGTGTGTTAGCTCAAACCCTAAAATATGTGAAATCATTTTTGTAAGTTAGCACTAAGTAGTTGTATGAATACTTTCCGTTTTTAGATAAATACACACCTGGAAACAAAATAGAATTCAATGTCTCAAAAAGCAGCAAAATTCAGCATGTTGGACACTTATCACAAATACCAAATTTATATAATTAGTAATATAGTTTTGACGTTGTTAGCTCTAATATTATAAATTGTCTAAAAACATAATTACATTCATACCATTACTTAGTGAGAGCTAACACACAAAAATGACTTCACATACACCCCTGGACAAAATAAACGCATCATCAATATTTTTAATTGATGGCAGCTATCTCATATTACCCAAATCACTGAGTTATTACATAAATGAATGCGCTAGCCTCTGGTACCTATTAAAAACAAAACAAAACAAAACTGAAATACAAATATTAATAATAATAAAAAAATATTACAAGATATTACATTAAAAAATATTGATGATGCGTTTATTTTGTCCAGGGGTGTATTTTAGGGTTTGAGCTAACATACTTTTTGGTCCTTAATTCTATTCTTTTTGTAATGGATTTAGATAACTCATAGTTAAACTCTTATGACAACACGAAATCAGAAAGTGTGGAGCGAAGCTAGCAACGGTCATTAAATAAATGGAACGTTACAAATTCCAATAGTGGGCATCTCGGAACATAGATGGGGAAGGAGAGGGCATTTCAGACCTAAAGAACGAGGATCTTTCATTTTCTCTGGCAATGATCAGCCGGGTCAAGGTGACGTCGGAGGTTACTTATCTAAAGATGTATCCAATTCTCTCATAGGATACGACCCCATCAGTGATAGATTTCTCTTAGTTAGGCTCCATGGAAAGCCAGTTAACATCAACATCATTCAGGTGAATGCCCCAACGAGTTCCGCCACTGATGAAAAAAATGACAATTGACAAATTTAGTCAAGAAACATGCCTATTCTAAGATTGGGGAAAGTTGTTATGAGAATGAAGAAAGCACAATTTGGTTTAGAAACACAAAACAAAAGAGGAGAGATCCTAGTCTCCTTTGCGATTGAGAAGATGAGAACAACCTGACTGTTTGTTCAAACATCACAAAAGTTTCGCCACACCCTAATTTGTTTAATTAATTTTCACTCTACTGATTCCTGTTTCCTGTAATTGCCAAGTTGGTCTGATGGGCAGAATTACAGTCAAATAGCCTCTTCTGACTCCCCGCCATCGCCGTTTACGTTTGGATTGGGCCATGGAGCATCGAAACTGGACTACAGCTGACTGGAGGCGCATTTTCTTCACTGATGAGAGTCCAGTACATTTGGTATCTGGATATCAGCAGCGCTATGTGAAACGTAGAGGTGTTACAGCTCTTCATAGACAGCACATCCGGCCTACAGTACATTCTTCAAGTGGTCGCATCATGGTTTGGGGTGGATTCAGTGAGAATGGTCAGAATTCAAGGAAGACATGGATAGCCCCTAATGGAAATACCCATAACCCAAAATGACTATATTTTAGTTCGAAAGGAAGAAAATCGTACTTTTCCAGGCGCTGACTGCGGTTCAGGCCACCAGATGCTTTGCATTCAAACAGCAAGTGCTTTAGTACCGAAAACAAAGAAGAAAAAGTCAAAATGGATAACCGACACAACTTTCGATCATATCGAAAAAAGATGAAGGCTAGAGGTTCGGAGCAACCAGTGCAGAGTACAAAATAGAAAAATGCTCAAATTCAACTAGCTTGTAGAAATGTTAAAATCAGTATCTTTTAAATACTAAATGCATCGTCATTGCAAATCATCATCAAGCTGGAAACAGTAAGGCGATGTAGGAAGAAGTGAAAACTTAACGAGGGATTTTACTCCCAGTGTGAACGTCATCAAAAACAAAATGGAGAAACGCTAACCTAATCGGCACACATTCTAAACAGATGGCAGGAGTATTACAAAGAACTGTATGCTGACGAGCAAAGAATTGATGATATGCAGAACACTAAAAATAACCAGGCAGAAGACAAAGATCAAATTCCTCTACATTCAGAAGTCGAAAAAGCCATAAAAAACTGAAAAAAATCATCAGGATGCAATGGCATTCCAGCCAAAGTTATTCAGGTATGGGGCATAAATTTTGTATTAAAATCTGTAAAAAAAGCTGAATGGCCCACTGACTGGTGTCGGGCAGTGTTTGTCCCAATTCCCAAGGTGATTTACAAAAACTACAGGAGAACCTCTTTGATAAGCCACGCCAGTAAAATCATGCTGAAAATAATATTAGGCAGAATGGCTAAAGAGTTGAAATCAGAAATTGCAACAACTCAAGCAGGGTACATGGCACATCGTGGTACGAGAGATGATATCTTCAATCTCGATATGTTAACCGGGAAATGCAACAAGATCTCTTCATTTGTTTTGTTGATTACACCAAAGCTTTCGACAATGCAAGATATGACAAGTTACGCCCGATAATGTTGAGTATGGGTTGTCCATCACATGCCATTCAATTGATCAGTAGACTATACAAAAACCAACAGTCAGCAGTCAGACTTGAATGTGGGATGACAGAGTGGTTCAACATTGAAAAGGGAGTAAGGTAATGATGCATACTTTCACCAGCTTTATTCAACATTTACACAAAAAACATCATGTGTAAAATTAACGAAGAAAGAAACGACTATAACACCCTCTCATAAATGGAAGGCAACTAGTTGATCTTCGTTATGCTTTGTTATCTAAATCAAAGAATGGTCTCAATATCTATGCCAATGACAAAAGTTTAGAACATGGATTGAAAATGAACGCAAAGAAAACCAAAGTCATGGACGTTACGCGAAGAAACAACAATGATTATGATGACACTGAAATTAGAATTGAGGGTGAACCACTAGAAGTTGTTACTAACTTTCAATATCTGGGAACAAGAATAGAGAACGATGGCAATAATTTTACAGAAATCAAATGTAGATTAGCAATGGGCCTAAATGGAATGAAGAGATTGTGACCAGAAAACAAAACTGCACTTTCTTAGGGCAGGCGTTCTTCAAGTTGCTACTTATGGGTGCAAAACATGTATACTAAGAAAGTCGGGCGAGAAGGTAATTACCTATCGGAAGATACTGCGAGTGCCTTGGACCCAAAGAACTAATCAAAGCATTATAGATGAGCTTGAGATCGCTGAGAACTGGCTTCTCAAGTTTGTTAAGAAACAAAAGCTTTCCTATTTCGGACTCTAATCGACATGATGGTTTAGAAAAGGAAGTATTAGAAGCTTTTATCGCTGGTAGAAGAGGAAGGACACGACACAAGTGGGACACAAGTCATTGAAGCACGATGAAGCTTTTAGCAAGAAGAGCAGCAACAAATAGGAAGCGGTTTCGTGATGCTGTGAGAGAAGCTAGAGTTTGCTTTCGACGATGACGATAGTTACGCTCCTTACTTATCGAAGTTTATTTGTTGCCATAGAAATTGATATCCCTAGCAACAATTGCTAAATTAAAAGTTCATTAAATGAAAGTTCAAATATTGTAACTAAGGTTTCATGTGGTCAAAAAAAACTAAAAGCATAGTTGTGTGAAATGAATTAGTAATAATAGCTTATTTGCATGCCATTCTGCAGTCCCTAGCAAGAGTTGCTAAGTAAAAAGCTGATTAAAGGAAAGATTGTAGATGGTATCTAAGATTTCAGGCCTTTAAACACCCATAAAATACACGTAACAAGTCTTTGTTGCTATGCAATATTGCTGTTCCTAATAAAAAAGTGTATGAATCAAAAATTCATATATCGTTGGCTTAGAGTGAAAACCTCGTATCTAAAGAATGCAACTTTTCAGGAAATCAAAAACTGTTTATTTTTAATTGGTACTGCCTAATCACTTAATATTTGTTAATAACACTGTAATCGGAATTCCATAACATTACAAACAACAATTCTCTCTCAACTTCACTCACACATTTCTTGAAACCTTAAAAACAAACATAAGAGGATTTCATACTGGATAAAATGACAAATACAGTTTTCCTATTTCACCATTTTGAATTATTAGATTAATTTTGGCAAATATTTTGAAGATAACATAATTTTTATGCGCTAATAGAAATCAAATCAACAAGAATAACATAAAGGTCACATGCGAGCAACCTATTACGTCATAATCCTTTTTAGCAAGAATCACGAGAAAAAGTATAAAAGATGAATTTAGGCATAAATGGAAACATTTTGTTCCATATAAATATATTTAAAACTGGTAAATATAGACTAATACATCTTTTGACACCGATATTTAACTGATAAAATGTTTACTGATGATACTAGGTCGGGGCCGAAGTGGTCTAGAATGGTTCTCAGAGTTACTGGTAGTTATTGTGGCAGGTCCTTGAGCACATGTGGCTTCAATCAGGTTTATATTTATATTTTAAAGACACTTTTCAATTATTCTATTGGGTTTCTAAGCTTTTGCAACGCACCGAAAAGAGCCAAAGTGGTCCTGAATGGTTCTGAGAGATACCATAAAGCCAGAACATTCAATTTATTATACAAAGATGTAACTGCTGAGCCAGAGTTTCTATAAAATACAGCTTCTCTCTGACCTCAGCTGTGTTATTATCTGTATAGAGCACAGAACTAGATTGTAGTATATTAATTAGTTCTCTGGTAAAGAGATGCCAATCTTCTCTGTAAATTTATGGACAACCACAAGACAAAACTTCTTGTTCTGTTGTGGTAATACCAGCTTTGATAGACAAAACTAACCCACTTGAACAGACTCCTCACTACAGATATAATACATATTTCTAAATTTTATGTGCCTCATTGTACATTTTAAAAAGCAATTTCTTGTTAAATCTGTAAAAGGTACATATGCCCATCCTTTAAGAAATTCTAAAACAAAATAAGAAAATGAAAATAGATATCTAAGTATCTTTATGTACCTATTAGAAATGTGTAAACATTTGAAAAACAATTTCTTCGATTAGTTTCCATATGCTTACTGCCAGACAAATGAATCGATTTTATACATAATAAAATAATAAGAACAGTTAAAATTTTAAAAAAAATATAATTTGCATAAAAATTAGCACATTTGGATTGTAGAAACCAATTTTATTCTAAAAACACAATAGCATTCACTTTTAGGTGCCTATGCGATATAAATGTTCTTGTTACTATAATGTTGACGTCCTTAGCAACAGTTAGTAAATGGCAGTTTAGATCTACCCAATAAGTCTGCATGTGGTCAAATTCACGTAGGTAAAATCAAAGTCCTTAAGAAAATAAACTCATTTGTTATTATGCAATGGGCTGTGAATTTGAAATCTTCCAGAAACATTTTTCAAATCGTGTTATAGGCAATAATCCATGAATTTTATGTAAAAATAATGAGTAGATAGATACCTACCAAAGAATTATTAAAATTTTTGTAGCAAAAATGCCCACTTATTATTTTAATTTAAAAAACACAAATAATGCAATTTTTAAAATCTTTTGACAGATATTCCATAATTCATTCAAGTGCTTGTGGATGTGGAAGAACCATAATAGCAAAAGTGTCTCTCAGCTGTAGTAATAAAAACTTGGACACTGCCACTTAAGTGAAAACCATTTGACAGCTTAGACACGTACTTATTCTGGTAATGGAGAACACAAATTTTATGAAAATAAATATAAAATTATGAAGTTATTTGTGGTAACTAAAAAATTAATCTTTAAATATTAATAAAAATATTTAGAATAATATTTTTTTGACCGAAACTACGATATTCATTTTCTTTAATCTGGACCGATTGCCTATAAACCAAGAATGTGGCCCACAATTAATTCAAAAATCTCTCATTTTATGTTTAGGGACAATAATAATCTACTAATCTGTTTGTTGAGCTAATTGGTGGTGCCCTAATCTTGCCTCCTGGACCTTGTCAAATAATTCCATTAGCTCTCAGGCATTATCGGGACCTCTAAAATGCCTTACAAAATCTTAAAAACACAAATAAGGTGATTAGAAGGATAGATCATTGTTTCTAGAATATAAATATCAGATAGTAAACTGTATACAATATGTAGAATAAAATTTTTACTGCTGCAAACATTCAAAATAAGTTTTAAAATACATCTAAATGGAACAACATTTATCAATTATGTCTAAATTTATAATATTTCCCCTCAATTCTGTCTCATAAGTTGACCCCATGTAACCTAAATATATTTTTCTTTAATAGATTAAGAAGCGAGAATTTCTTTTTTTGCATCTGAAGAAATTCTCTCTTCTTAATCTATTAATCAATAAATCCAGGTACGTGCGACACCTTACCTAAATATTTTTTTTGTAGATTGGATGCATATTTCTATTACCTCATAATAAATTCGTAGGGTTTAAGATGCTTAGTTTCCAAGATATTGACCTCTACATTGAGATGGCGGCCATTTGCCAAGACACAAATCTACCATTGAATAACACAGTTCTGGACTATCAAGCTTTAGCTCTTATTTGGTGTAATTGTTTGGGATCACCTTGTAAATCAGAGATTAACTGTAATATTCATAGATACGAGGTTTTCATTTTAGTTTCTAACTCGCATTTGGGTATAAATTCAATATTAATATTCACACAGATAATGTAACAAATCATTACAATGCCAAATCACTAAAAAATAAAATACTTTTTGGGGTTAAGAGGTTTTCACTTGAAGAAAACGATATGGTAACTAAGATTTCATGTAGTCAAATAATCACAAAATTATTGCGTTGTGTCATAAATGTGTAAAGATAGCTTTGTTACTATGGAATATTGGTGTCCCTAGCAATAGTTGATAGGTGGAAAGTTGATTTATGGAGAGGTTTGTGGTCAAATGCCCATAAAACGATTTCTATATGGGATAAATTTGTAAACATTTATTGTTGCTATGCAATCACACAAAAATATGACATTGGATTTATACTCCTCGCCCGAAAATTAGTCTAGGTGCCAAATTTCATTAAAATCGGTCAATGTTTAGACTATGATATTGGTGCTTATCAAGGAGAAAAAGATGGAGAAAAAGAATAAAAAAAATCCAGAATTTGAGTATCTCCTAAACCACCTGACCAATTTTGATAAAAGTTTGACACATTTACTTACCACCGGAGTCTGAACAAATTGTATGAATTTCAAGTCAGCAAACCATTTCAAAAATAGCCCGTTTTCAACGATCCTTAGATAAGGTTGAGCTTTGGAGCAAATAGCCAATTGCCATTGGCTTAGATTGTAGATGCTTTTCATTTCCCAAAGACAAAAAAAGAACTAAAAACGTGGATTAAATTGATAAGATAACATAAATTTTGCTATATTTAATCTGTTCACAAAATTATTTTTAAAAGTTAAGGTAGTTAGAATATGACTGAAATCTCATTTATTAGTTGTCTATCCTTTTAGATCCTTTTAAGTACTGGAGGCTACCGAAATAATCGAAAGTTGGTTCTTAAAAAAATAGAAAGCTATCTCAACAGATTATGTAGACCACAATATGACTCAGAAATGACTAAATACCTCATATTTGGTATCTAGCAAAACATCTATTTTTTAGTATAATTTAATTAGACTACCAAGCAGTTATTAAAAAAAATTCGTTAAAGACCATTTTCTCAAAATGGAAACTGAAAAGCGTCTTTTACTATCAACAACCAAAATTAAGATAAAAGTCATTTTTCATGCTGTAAAATATTTTGTGTTGGCAGCTGTAAAGGTAACAAAGGTCAGATACCGAAGTTCTGAAATTAAGCTAGATACAACCAGCCAAACTATTTCTCTATGGGCTACAGAACTAGTCATGTGCAAATGGACCAACCCTAACTATATAAGCCAAACCCATCGATTTCTATTTATTAGAAATCAGTGGCCAAACCTAATATCAATTAAACGATATTTTCATTAAATTTATGAAACTGGTTTGTATGACTTGTAACTGGCTTTTATGTTTTGAATGGTCACTCAAATTCATTCTTATCCTCAACGTTTTATTATGTTTGTGTATTTGGTTATATTTTTTGTACTTGTTGCTTATCATTATTGTCTTTCTGTTGTCCGTAATCTTGCGTTAAAACTTGATATTGTAATCATACGTGCACAAATATCTAATTATATTAACACATTGTTTTCTAAGTTAAAAAGAGTTTACGTACTTGTAGGACCTATTAGTAGTGGGTCGAGCTATAAACTGTGCATACAACTCAGCTGTTGACACCAGTTTGTGTTCTTTGTAACTACTTAAATGCATTTAATTACGTTTGTATCATAAGTCCTTAACTAAAAATTGGATTTTGTAATAAATAATTATATTGAATTTTAAATCCTAATGTATTAAAATTGTGAAAGTCTTTTTGTACAATAAAAATGCTGTTTAAATGTACAATAAAAATGATATTTAAATAAATAATTAAATTTCATAAAATGTCGTTGTTCTCCGTTAAATATAAATAATTATAGAGTGAAGCTAATTCTCTGAGGAACAGGATGTTAGTAACACCTCTGTTTGGATTGATATTTCTTCCGATTTATGTAGAAACAGATGTCCATTTTAACACAAAATGGAAGCTAATAAATTATAGAAATTAAGTATTACTGTTAAAACATTAATAACATAAAGAGAAGATTCAAATATTTCAAATCTTTTCTTAGTACTGAGCATTATCAATCATCACGAACTCATTACAATCAGATCCTCAAAAAAGCATCTATCAACATGAATATTTAACTCTCATCATTACATGTTTGATCGCATAAATATATTCTTTATTAATGATTTCTCTTTGATTTCTTTATTAGTGAATCCACTTTTGTTCCTCCACAATCCACTTTTATTCCTCCACAATCCATTTTTATTACTAGATCCCCGTTGCAGCTTCGCTAGCAAAATTAATAAAACAAAAGTCCCTTTAGTAATGTAGTTCATTTTTTCAATATCCCAAAATAGTTGTTCATCGCTTCAGTAAAGTGCATAAACTCGCAGAGGAGGTACACACTGATACCAGATGGTTACTATCCCTATTAAATTAATTATAAAGTAGTTGGAGAGATGGCCACGGCAAAACCTACAAATGTTCTAACACAGTAAACAAATATAATATACATACATTATACAATGAACAATGAACCTGAATTTCTATTTCTTAATAAATTTTAATACATAATTGTAATGATGCAATAAATCTATCTAATCATTTCATGTTAGAAATGGTCTTTGTTAGGGAATACTATAGTGTACAGTTTGTAACTAGTATAGTACTCCCTGCTTAATGGTAACCTGGTACAATTATTGTTTATAATCACTTGAGTACATTCTGGCTGAAATTAATTTCTGATTTAAAAATTAACTAAAATAAAGCTATAAATTACCAAAAAATAATAGTTTTGCTACTAAAACGTCTTTTTCAAAAAATTAAGCCGCCGCTGTGCTAAGAGTTAATTTTAGAAATCTGATTATAAACGGGGCCTCTGAGGATACACACAAACAGAGATTGCATCCATAGAAATATGAATTTATTTATATTTCGGAATTGACAATTCGTCGAAATATCAATTTGCCGCATTGAACAATAGAGCAGATTAAGTCAATTTATCAAATCGTCAATGTTTCAAAATATCATTTTATCGAACATTAGATGTAATATGAAAATTAAATTACATTAATCTGATATTGACACATGGAAGAATAGTAGCCTATAGGTATTAGAAATAAATCGGAACGATGAGAATAATAATATAGAAACTGTCTATTTTCATATCGTTCCTTTTAAATACCAAGTCTGTTATGTGTCAAATATAGAAACTGTTCAATTAGATAATAATGACAGCATGCTCATTACTGAGCTTCGGCTGACTCATTTGAAATGATCCGCCAAGCTTTGCGATCCTTTGTTGTAGAGTTGACTAAATCCATACTCAGTCCAGACTATTTTCTAATGTCAAGATACTGGGTCTTTGGTCTC
>JAUYWI010073742.1:0-14009 GCA_034780595.1 Parotoplana pacifica | reverse complement strand
TGCCCAACATGCTGACAGTCCAGGTTCGAGCCTGCCTACCACTGATGAGACCCAAAAATGTCGAAACCGGTCTCGTAGTGGCTTTGCTGGTGAATTAAAATTAATATATTATAGCATATAATTCAAACTCATGCCAACTATTGTAGTAAACTAATATACAAAAGTTATATGAGTGTAAGTAGCTGGATTTTCATGATAAATGTACCATTTAGATGGAAAATCCTAAATTAATAATTTCACTAAGATGATGTAACATATATTGAATATGTGAATATTTGATATCTACAATTAGTAAATATTAAAATAATAACTTAGAAACCAAGTATATATGATTTAATTATTCATAAATAATAACTCCTGAATATTTTTTTTATGTTTCAGGAAATAACTGCTCTTGTTACAAATGGTACATCACGTAAGAAAGTGACCTGTTCACCGAAGATTTACATGTTAAAATTTCTCAGGTTTTCAATATTCCTACAAATGTCAAAATACAAATTTTTGATGAAGAATTTCAGCACTACAAACACTTGGATAACAAATCAAAACTTATTGTTGTTTTCAAGTGAGTAATATGTGTGAATATCCAGTTTACAATGTGTAGTTATTATGTAATCTGTTTTTTACAGTTTTGCATTTATTCAGCTATATGAATTAAAATGCAAAGCAAAACAATCTATACGTTTTCTTAACCAATAATAAAAATGAACAAAATCCTATCCATATTATCTTCCTTGCCCTATCTTATCATTCAAATTTAAGTTAATTTATTTTAAAATTTTTATTGATATTGTTATCTTTGAACCTGCCCAAGTCACCGTTTAATTTACTATTTGTGCAAACGTCAAACATACCTCAACTTAAATTTAAAGAAGATGCACTATCCACTCCACCAAACATATCAACACCAGGTCCTAGCCAAACTCCAGAAATGTGAACAATTAACCTGAATCCAACATCAAACCTGACTCCATCAACATTATCAAGGTTTAACCAGACACCATCAACATCAGTTCTATCAACTTCATCTACAATATTGTCAAAAAATTGGTTTTACACATTTAGAAAATAGGATTTTGTTGGAGATTACTTGTGCCATTTATGATCTCACGAAAAGGCATGCCAAGCAGAATATTTTAAATATATTATTTGACCAAATATCTAGCATCACAATCTAAGTTTTAAAGATATTTGCTTAATTTATTTAGGTATTTATTTGTTATTGTGCTGGACAGTCAATTTTGCGGTTTTTATTACGTATTGTTAGATTATATTTGGAAATATATCATATACTACTTAATAGTAGTAACATAGTATTTATTTAAGTTTTTTGGTTTACAATATACCTAATTAAAATCATCAATATTTTCTAATTAAGAATATTTTTAAACTCTGAATCAGTTCATAGAATTAATGTATGTCTAATTGCCTTCAATAACAAGTTGATAATTTATAATGATAGAGCAATTGCTATTGCAATAAAGACTAAATTTGCACTAGTTGCGAAATTAACTAATATCAAACCAACCATTTTTATGTCAACAATTTTTATTTATAATGTTGTCAACAGAAATCTGATGGAATGCATTTTAGATATCCATCACCCTCTGATTATGAAATACTGGTAGCATCTCTGTTGTCTCAATTCCCTAAATTAGGTATATCTGCTAATTCAATTCAACCAAAGGTAAGGCATTTATATTTCAAAAAACATCTGCATTCTATTACATAAAATAGGACTTATTAAATTAATATGTTAACATCATAATTCAATAAATCCTTATAATAATTATTGATTGTTACACAAAGAGCGCTTTATTTTCATTAGTCGGTACATTTAAATTTATGAAAGCTTACAGACAATCGATTTCATCTATGGCTTACAAAATTGATAATTACCAGTTATTGTTGCTCTTTATTGGTACAAAATGAAAGACCTGTTGACATAGAATATAGAACTTTTATAGTCCATTGAATAATCTTTTTGTTATCTATAATAACGTCCCCACCAAAGATATCACTTTGTTGAGATGCATTTGAATCTCTACTTATTTTAAGTACTATATATTTAACTGTTTTAGCAATTCTGGTCAAGTGCCATATCGATGAAGTTTCGTAATTCCAGACGCCATCTTTCTAATAACGAGGAAGTAATTAAGTACAAAAAGAAGAAAGCTTTGATACCCAGTGAAAGTCCAAAGCAGTTAAAGAAACTTGGTTCACAAAATTATTGTCTTTTCTGATAACTATGTAAATACTGTCTGTAGCTAGTGAAGACAGCTTTATTGCATATACATTGCTTTATAAATGTACATAGTACGGCATACTTCTTATAAATACTATATTGATTAGTATACACGAAGACATAGCATAGATAAGGGGAATATGCTGGCATTCTGAAACTTTTTTTAAAGATTTATGTTAAATTACTGTTCTCTCTTATAGTTCCACCAGTTAGAAATTATTATATTTGTGAGGGTACCAAAATGTAGACGTAAATTACATTTAAAATGAGGAATCCTCAACATTAGAACTTTATGAGAATATTGAAATCCTTAATAAATTGGAAGCCTAAGTTTTTGATTATACATAATGTCAAAATGACACATTGTTGATATAATTTTAGGTCAAAAGGACAAAGTTTGCCGGCACAGGCTACAATCCTCCCAGACCTGTCACTGGGGACTCAGCGTCCAAAGCTAAACATCATAGTATTTTTAAAAAATACTTCATCCCTAGTCAGTTTGGAGGCGTTTATGGAGCTGACGTTCTCTGACTGGAGACAGTTAGTGTTGAATGCATGCCTAGAAGAAATCTTAATTTCCTATCCTTTGTTAGGAAATGATACACAAGTAAGTTTATTGGTGTCACTGGATATATTTTTAGACACATGCTTACTCCTTCATGGATAATGCTGAATAATATACACTTCCAATAAGGTACGATACATTGAGTCCTCCGTACATGTCATCCAGTATGACAAAGCAATCTAAACTATACCTTTCTATTATTTTTATGAGCAATTTCCAAAGTTTCATAAGTATAAACAATTTAAAGGAGTGTAAAATTATAATTGCAAAAAGCAATCTCCAAAACATGACTTAATTGATATTTTGTTTACTGAAATTTAAAAATATGATTAACGGGTTTCTTTCTATTGTATAATAAATTCATTTAGTTTAGATATTTAAAAAAATTTGAATTATGGTTTGTCATGTCTACGTAAAAGTTTAGTTTTTAAACGAGTTGGACCGTATTTTGCGTATTCGATCAGAAGAAGTGTTTATGGAGAATCTGAACAGATATGGGAAGAAGCTGTTGAACTATCTTCCAAAGAAAGAGCTGTCCCTGGTTATGTCATTGGCTGAAGAGGACAAAGAAAATTCAACCTGTAAGTGCAAATTACAATTTTTAAATACACGATATGCAGAACTATCAAGTGTAGAGAAATATTATCCAATTTTTGCCAAATATCGAGTGTTCTAATCATAGACAACGGTTCAACAATTTCATAGGGTCTATATGTTGTTGGTAAAAGCCGTGCCCTAACTTGCAATTTATTTTGGTTATTGCTATTTAAACGATTTACAGTAATTGTATATTAGAAGTCCAAAATTTTGGAACAAACAGCTCCTGAACTGCAAACCATAACTGCTGTTCCCGATTAGTTATGTCTCTCACATACAAATAATGTATTCATTACTTTAATATCCTAATATTTTTAGATATTGGACTTGTCTCATCTATTTATGGTATGATTGCAGCCATGGAGGAAAGTTGGCGCAATGTTGTTTCAAATAAGAAGGTAAGGATCTTCGCTGTCACATTCACTGACAACAACAAAATAAAACATTTTGACATGCGAAACTGTTTTATCTCAAGTTTAATTGAATATCTTATTATTTTAATTAAAATTATTGTTGACTTGTAAATTATACTATATTTAAGTAATTATTTATAAATATTTTGAAAGGATCGAAATGTGTAGACAAAATATGCTGTTTGTTTCATTTACCTACTTTATTCCAAACATATGTAGATATACAGACGTGTCAATAAAGTTTCACTTTATAAGCCATGCTATATTTTAATAAATAGGTAATTTGTTTTATTTTATTTCACTACCACTAGGAAAATATCAGATAAATTAAATTTAGTAGCGAATAGGTTGGTAGAAATTGAATGCGTGTTATACAGTAGAAATGTTTTTTTTATAGAAAATGAGAGCAAACATTTAGGGGTGCATGTTATACTCGGGAAAAAACAGTATTTTGTGTTTTAAATTATCTAATCCAGAATATTGCCTAAACTGGGAAATTTGATTTTATGTTTTTTATATCCTGATATTTCCATTTCATAACATTTTTGTCAGAATTAAGCCAATAACGGTCCTTTGTTGAATATTCCTATTCTAAAGTTTGTATAATATTCTTTCAGATGGATAACATGTTGGAATCCTAGATTTACGCCGCCGATCTGTACCGGTGTGGTGAAGTACAACTAAATGTGGATTCTAGGATGGTTGTTGAGACGGATTTATTAAGGGCCATTTTATGTTATTTTGGTTGTTTTTTAATTTTTAATTTAAAAGTTCACAGGCGGGTATTAAACTCGCATAAATCATTTACAATTAGATATTGAGCCTCGTACAGAGCTCATTAATAAAGTTTTTAATGCCATACAACCATCAGTCAAATAATAAATAACTTTCCTAGTTTTTATATTGTATGTAGGTACCTACGTATATATAATTATCACAGTGTTAATTGTTTTAAAATTACGTTTACTGAGGAATGAGGAACATTATTTTTAATTTTATTGAAGAAAAAGGAATATTTTAAAAAGCCAATGTCTGGAATGACATTTCCAACCACCATTGTAATTTAATTTATCCCATTGCATTCAAATTAAGAAGTTGAATAAAAGACTAAAAATAACCACTATAGTTTAGATTTAATTTACTTTTTGAACGTAATTCTATATGGATCATTAAGTCAATTGTTGACTATTTAAATAGTACTTATTATGTAAATGGAATTCTTGATATAATTTTAAAGTTTTGTTTGATTGAATAACATTGTTTAAAACTATAAAGCATTTCTGTTTTCTTGAAATAAGTTGTTATGACAAGGGATAAATAGTACGATAGTAGACATAATAAGGTCTTTAATGTCACACTAATTCTTGTATTTCCTTTTTTTTCAATGAATGACATTCATAAGCACATTTATCCATATTGTAAATAAGTTGCCGGTATATTTTTAAAATACAACTTTATGTATTAAATGACAATATGTATATACTTTTCTCTATGTATCTCTGTAACCTAGCCATAGTTTATCACATTGTAAATATGTCGCCATTTATAAGCACATTTATCAACTATCCCTGTGCTTTAGCTTATCCACATTGTAAATGAATAAATAGTATTCTTTTAAAATACAACTTTATGTATTAAATGACAATATGTATCTCTGTAACCTAGCCATAGTTTATCACATTGTAAATATGTCACCATTTATAAGCACATTTATCAACTATCCCTGTGCTTTAGCTTATCCATATTGTAAATGAATAAATGGTATTCTTTTAAAATACAACGTTATGTATTAAATGACATTTAATACATAACGTTGTATTTTAAAAGAATACCGGTAATTTATTTACAATATGGATAAGCTACAGCAAGGATATATATATACTGTTCTCTGTGTATCTCTGTAAGCTAGCCATATTGTAAATATATTGTAAATATATCGTTTACGACACAATAATATGTCCCCATGCTGTCTTGCTGGCGACATACTTAGTGTGTCACTAGTAAATATATGCCCTGATGACACAGTAAAATGTGTCCCCAGGATGAAACACCCCTCATGACACACTTATATCCTAGTGACACACTTTTTTGTGTCATTTGACGCACTATATTTTCTCAGTGTTGTTTAGTTCGTCTGCAGTGATTTTGTTCGGTTTGTTGGATATTTTATTCTTTGTTGTCAAAGAACGTACGGCGGCCCAAATTTCTTTGCTACAGTTTTTGAAGTCGAGATTTTTTAATTTTTTGGTATTATTTTTGATAATTAATAAGTGTGAACAGTTTATTATGGTAGCTAGGTAACAAAACGTTAAGTTGGTTAGTAAGAAGGGTAAATCTCTCTCTATAAAATTTTGTTCATATTTTATATTAATTAATTTTTCAATTTGTGTTCTGAAAACTAACAATCTCATTTGGGCTATTTGTGGTCAAACTCATTATTCTAATACAAGCCAAGAAGTATTCTAAAATGTCCTCAATAATTTTGTTAAGTTGGACTGCACTGTATATTTTATATCTATACAATGTGAAAATCCATAGATAAACGGACCCAGGTACGTGAAATTACAACCTCAAAAAGGTTTCTTTTGTAAACAATTTTTTAAATGAAATTATCCACTTATTTAGCTATAATACCACTATACAAACATTTTTAGAATATTGCTACATATTATAGATTTTGCCATTTATGCAAATATTTTACATTTTATGCAAACTTCTGCACTATTTGTTTATGTGAATTGTTTTTTTGTTTTTTTTATTATTGCTCTTAAAATTATTATTGCACAGACCCTGCTTTGACAGCGCGTGAGTGCCCTTTAATAAGAAAATAGGCTTTCCAACATATTTCTTCTGAACATCTTCTATTTTGACTCTTCTTATGTTTTGATATGAAATATACGAACATTTTATATTGCTCAGGCTGTGATTATGCCTGGCCCAACAAGGCCGAAACAGTTGTCCTGGGCTATCACTTGCGAGTAGTATTTTGTATCATAGTATTCCTGTTTTTTTATTATTGCTCTTAACACATTTACATGTTAAGAGGCTGCCTCAATTTCTTGAAAGCCACTTGTGCACTATTTGTTATGTGAATGATTTGTTTAAACATAACAGAACACTGGTTAAAATACTGGTTACAATAAAACATTTAAAAAGGTAGTTCAGATTACCCCCACCTCATTCCCAAAGAGACCTTGTTTCAGAGAGAAGCGACAGGTTCAGAATTGGTCGTCCTAGTTCTAAACTTCTCACTTATCTTTTTAGTAATCTCTCTCCGGTTCATATTGTTTGCTATTATTATTTGAATCAATAATAGAAACAACTATTTATACTATCTATTAAACATTTGACAACCGCATCTTTTCATTTGACAAAATTGTTGTTGATTCAATTATTTCAGATATGATATATCTTGGGTTTAGAAAAACAAATGTATTTAAAAATAATTCGTAATTAAGCGAGTTTGTAAAGTATACTATGTGTTAGTAATTATAACTGTTATTAATATTGAAATAAATATTGAAAATGATAAACTATAAATGCACTTTCATATTTTCCAAGCCTATATTGTGGATACTGATTAGAACCGTCATACCAACAGACAAATACAACAACTCTGGATTTTAAAATATTTAACTGTTTTAAAATAGTGATTCATCAATTTATGATATACCATAATAATTTATCTACAACATATTTTTATGTAAAATTTACGAAAAGGTTCTCAAAATCTTTTCGTAACCCTCAAGTAAGCTTTTTCGTAACCTTTAGCTTAACAGTGCATGACCCTCGCGAGCTTGCAGTAGTGCATTCAGACGTCTTGGAAAGATTTTAACAACAGATTGTCCAACAAGGCTATGTCATTTTGCATATTTCTGAAAACATTATGTATCACTGCCTCTGGGGGAATAAGATATTAGTAAGGCCTATTTTTGGTTTGGTAGTTCTTTTCGGCTTGCAGAGCATACATTTAGCTTCTCCTGTCAGAGCCACACTTTCAAAATTTCAGTCGTCATGTCAACATTTGTGACAATTTTTGGCCAAGTGCTGTGCTTCCCCTATCACAATCCAAATATAGCAAACTATTTCCAGTACTTTATTACAACTTAGAGCTTCGATTCACCAGTAGCGTGGATAGCTCAGTGGGTAAGGCATCGCCCAACACGCTGACAGTCCAGGTTCGAGCCTACCTACGACTGATGAGACCCAAAAAGGTCGTAGTAGCTTTGCTGGTTAATTAAAATTAATTTATTTTAACTGTATTGTGTATTAAGAAGTTGGGCACGTGAATTATATCTTTAAATAAACGAAGTAAAGAAATCCAAACTTTGAACTGTAGAAAAGAAATGAATATTGTGTACATAAAAATACAAATAAAAAAAACATTCAGTTTCAGACAATTAATTTTTTGACAAAACGCACTGTTGTGTATCATTTATCAAATGTCAATGTTGCTATTCCGAATTTAAATGAAATGATTTTAAATTTAATAAATATATGCCCTGCAAGTGGTAGGTATATAAAATAATTCCGAAGAGAAATATCAAACCAAACATAGTTGTTGCTAACATTCTAATCTCCAGTGCTATTTACAAACTATTCTAAGCACTCATTTTGTGTTGTTGGACACTGGACTCTCAATCCAGTGGTAAATGGTTCTAATAACCTGTCTATGTACTCTGGGTAAAAGGATGTTACGAACGCCTATGTTTGGTACGGTTTATTCTGTTCCATAGTGTTCTGCCGAATTAGTTATTAGGCAGGTTCAATTCTATGGCATCCACTTTCTCCATCCTTCTCGGTTTGCTGCCCAGTCCTTCAATTCTCTATAGGTGTTTGGTTTGAATTCTTCTAACATTCCATTTCTTGGTTTTTCCTCTTCCACGTTTCCCTAGAAATCGACCTTACAGAATTGCTTTGACCATTTCTTCTCCATGTAGTATACGTCCAATCCAATTCTTCTGATTATTGTTTCCAACCTGCTGCGATTTTCTTTGATTTGTTGGAGTATTTTTTTATTTGTCTTCATGTCTTTCTGTTGCATTCTTCTCCAAATCCACAATTCTAGCGTTTCAATTTTCTTCTTGTCTTTTTCTTGCAATGTCCAGATATGCGCTCCGTATAGTGCTATACTCCATACAATTGTCTTCACGATTTTATTGTTAGTTTCTTGTCGTAATGTTTTTGTTAGTAATTGTCTTCTTATAACTGCCGTTGCAATAATATTAGGATATTGTTTTAAATTTAAGAAATCCCAGGAGAGGAGTGTGGCCTGAAAATTTTGACAAACAAAATTATTGTAAAAATAAAATTAATTTTTCATTTATAAATTTTGCTTTCCTATTTTTAAAGGCAGAAACAGCTATTGTAGTTTTAATTGTTGCTTGTATTGAATCATTTGAATTGAACAATCACAAAATTAACCTAAAGTGTAAAAGTGTTGCCTATAATTGTCGTAAATAAACTATGAAGCTGTTTTATATATGTTTCACAATCAAATATATTCTTTGGTAAAAATAAGGGTACAAATGCATTATACATCTCAAACTCCTCATTTTGTCAACCATTACGCCACGAACAGTGCCTACATGTGGAAAGTCACTTTTTCTTTGTTAATTTTCTTAACATAAACTTCATTAACATAGTAAAAATCATTCCATGACTGACCTTTATGAACCTAAGGTTTTGAATCATTTTTAGATATGCATTTCTAAAGAGTGTTGATTCATAAAATCCTGTTGCTGATTTCAGACTATTCAAGTTATGTCCAAAATCATTCAGTATTGAAACAATTTTTGGAAGAATATCCGTTGCAGTTATTTTGGCAATAGTTCAAACAGTCAAAACCTGTTTAAAACAAAGTGTATGTAACTAGAAAATACAGATTTTTCATTTGCATCAGCAGATAGCTTGCTTCTTCCACTGTGCGAGAGTTGAAGTCACCATTTGAATGCCAAACCAGTGATAAATACTCTAGTACCCCTGAATATAATTTTATTAGATTTTTAACAGCAGATGCAACCCAAAGGATTTTTGTTATTGTTTTGAGAACATAGTATTTTTGTTTCCAACATTTCAATAGATTTGAGCAAATGAACCTTACGCGTATAACCTCTAGTAATGTAAAAATTGTAAACACTGTTTACAACTGTTTCTAGGAAAGAAACGTGGTGATATTGTTTCCTAGGCCAATTTTAGTCGATAAGCTAAACAAAGCACAAATAACATTTTCTGTAAATTCTCTTATCTTTGCTATTAAGTCATTTGAAGAAGAAGCATTGCTGATACCTGGCTTAGTGCTGAAACATGGCGTTCTTCTTCTATCTCCTGTTCGAAAAGCAATCGGCTACATTTCCCGGAGTTTCACCATGCGATCCTGATGAAATTGCTGAGTGGTCACGACCTGTACTGTTTCTTCAAAAATATGAACATCTCTCCAGTTGACAAATTTAACTTTTTTTTATGATTATGAACCAAGAGGTTCAAAAGCTCGGTGTTTAACAGTTGATTTTATTTTTTTACCTACTCCAAATAAACTTTGTGAAAGTACTGTTTTTACCATAGAAAATGAAATAAAAATTATGTAACTATAATATTCACTTTTTCATTCTATTACAGAGATATTGATTTCGTTTTTTTCTAAAAAAGCATATATTGAACTGGGCGTGATTCAAATCTTAATGACTTTACGAAAAGAATGTTTATGCAAATGTTCAGTTAAAGGAGAGGGTTTGTCAGAACCTTTTAATAATAGAAAATAATAATAATTTTAAAAAAATAGTTTTTTTATTAGATGAAATCCATTGTGACAAATAAAATAAATTTTTTACATATTTACATAAAATTGTTTATATGCTTAGGTATCATAAACGTATCCCAAAAGTAACCGAACTGCAAATTTAAATAATAATTAGATATCAAAAACAACAAATTTGAAACCTTTTAGTTCAATTTATGTTATCGTTGGTCAGTAGTAGTCTTTGGATCTTATTGATTTTGTTCCGACGTTATGACTTAATTCTTGTTCAGTACATGCCACAGAACGCTCTTGGACTTAATGTTTAAATGATGTTGTCAGTCTTTAAAATGCTGTGAAGGACTTTAGATTTAAGGAAGTTATCTTCGTTATTAGGAATTATTATGCAACGACGAACTACAAACGTGTTGAAGAAATATTGGAAATAAACTTTAGAACACCTGTTCGGAGCAAATTGACTATGTTCAATCTTGTATCCAAATTCGAAGAAACTGGAAGTGTATCAAATGATCCCGAATACAAGGATTTAGTGGCAGACCTATTTATTCATCTTTTCTAAAATATTTAACCGCCACGCAACGAAAAGGCTGAATATATCTGGAACCTCAGTCCAACATATCTTGCATGACATTGATATAATACCCCACAGACCTCATCTTCTTTATGTCCTAAATGAGGATGACCCCGATAAACTTTTTTGTATAATTCTTTTGTGAAGAACCAACTGACAGTTCAGATTTTATCTTATGGAGTGATGAAGCTTGCATGAACATGTTAACATAAACATATTGTGTTAATCGTGACGGTTTAAATCCCTATCGTATTTTTGAGACGGAAATCAGTGTTCCGTGAGACACAGTTTGGGTTGCATTTAGCAGCACTGGCCTAGTTGGCCCATTCTTCTTATCGGAACTGTTCACGGTGAATGTCATCATCAAATCTGAAGACTAAACTGCTTCCTATTGTTTTTGATCAGCCTATTTCGATGATCTTCATTCAACAAGATGGTCACTACGTCAAAGACATTCGACAATGACTTGATGAATTAGGACGGCGGGAACCAGATCTTTCTATGAAGCCCAGGATAATTGATCAACTGAAACAAAGTATTCAGCATGAATTTAACCAAAATTCAATGGAAACCTGAAAAAAATTATATCACAGTGTTATCAAAAGATATCGTGATTGTAATGCAGTTCAAGTTCGACATTTTGAACATCTGTAAATTCTTACATTGGTTGTTTTTAGTATATATTTTTTCTGTAGAATTTTGGTTCGGTAACATTTGGAGCCCTCTGTATAAACTTATGTACCACTTTAATATTTAAAAAAATAAAATCCAACGTTACAAAAAAAGAAAAAATAGTAAATACATAAGAACAAGGAAATATGTGGATATGCATAGTTATCATAGACTTCCTTATTTTTTCATTAAGGTAAGTAATTTATCTTTGTTAACAGTCATGCTCGAATCAGAGAAACAGCTTATAGTACAACAAGAAGGTAAGCTGTGTCACATTATATATTTTCTACTTAGATATATGCAAAATTATTGATATTTGAAAGTAAACAGATTTATGATGTTTTGTTCCTAAGAATAGATTAAAGTAAATAGGATATAAATCGAATTTGTATTAAAGAATATATTAACTGGCAAAAGTATCAACATAAAACAAATTACTTGAATTCTAATAGTGTATAATCCTTATTGCTACTATGATGTGTATTTTATATGATCAAAATGAAATAGGAATGATCAAAGTCATTATAATTTAATCTGAAATGTTTTAGATACCGTTCCATTTCTTGATTGGGTTCACAATGACAGACGTCGTGATTTCATTAACTGTGCAATTTAACGTATTTATAGAAATGTGACTTAACAAAATATTGTACCTTAGTTTATAGGATTGGAAGCAAAATGTTACATAATATACAAACCAGTAAACACAAGCTCTAAAACCAAAAATGTCGACCAAAGGTAGTGGCATAGAAATAGACAACCATCGTTAAGGAGGGTGGGTACACACGTTCAAACTAGTTTACACAAATCTTTTATTGAATTTGGCCGTCACATCTATACAAACTAAACTCCACGGAGTATCCTCACTCAATGGTAAAGACCACACTTTTATTAGAGTTTTAACTATTCTGTGAACCTTTATGCCTATTCAAATACCAATTAGCTTTCTAGTTTTTACAAATTAAATTTAATAAATCAACGTGCTGTATAATTTGTGGAAACCACATTACTGACAGATTTACCAATTCTTCTCGTGGTTATTAGGTTTCTCTGATTCGAATAGGACCGCAGCCGAGAGGATTTTAATCATCCTATCGCATCTCAACTTCTCAAGGTTGATAGTTTTATTTCATATTATCTGTGACTACAAGTTCACTAAGGTAAGTCTTAAATGACACAGTTATGGGGTTTGCACATTCTGTGGCTCCACTTCAATGTAGTCTTTCCTTTTCCCGTAATTTTGAAAATACATTAGGGAGATTGGCCACCGTCTTCATTTATCCGCCAAAGGTTAAAACCCTCACGGCTCCTGAACTAAATCCGGCTTTGTGTCACCGCCTATGTTACCATGCTATCCACTGGACCACAGATGAAGTTGGTGGCTGACCGAAAATATAGTCAGTAAGTAAATAAAATTCCTAACAGAATGTTCTAATGTTATTAATATACGAAATTGTATTTTGTAAAGCAGCAAGTAAAGTTGCATAGAAATAAATTCCAACAAAGAATAGTAGGTAGAAAAATTAGTAAGAATAATTCGTTAAAATCTTTTTGGTAGATATTGTAAAAAATGTAAAAAATTATAAACTTACAAAACTTTAGTTTTACAAATTTGTTACTAATTTTTCTAATTTGAAGTAGGCATAATAAGATTGAAATATGCAAAATAAATTAGGTAACTATGTTCATACCAAATATTTTAAAATAATAGAAAAAATATCTATTTGGAAGGAGGAAAGTAACATTGCATAAAATTAAACCAAAACAAAGAAAAGTAGCTAAAAAAAATTACTGAGAATAATCCTTCTAAATCTTTTAAGTAGAGTATTGTATTGAGAAACTCTACTTGTTTATACATTTAGTTTAAAAAAACGTAAAAATTATATCATGTTAAAAACTTTTTACTAATTTGTTACTAAGTTTTCAAATTTGTAATATGTATAATAAGATTAAAATAATACTTATTACTTTGATACCTACCAATTATCATTTCTGTTCTGAACGAAGAATATTTATAAAATTAAAAAGAGTTCATAGATCAAAAAGTGGATAATACTAGTTTTTAACGTAAGACATTTTTAAAGGTGGAAAGTACCCTATTTTTACAGAGCAACGGTATGTTTTTGTATGTTTATCAAATACTATGCTGGAAAACATGACATTTGATCGTTGATCGTTGACCTTGATCG